>OX596247.1:1859170-2039717 GCA_951394255.1 Polyploca ridens
AAATAAAGAATTAAAAAAAAAATGGTCGAAGTTGATAAAATTTTCAATTAAAAAGTTCACTTTCGGATTTCTACAAGTTTTTTTTTTTTTTTTTTACTTTCTCTCCATAATAAAAATAACACGTATTTTTTCTCGATAAAACACTATTTAAAATATTTTTTTAGTTTGTGATTAACCCCAACTACTCTATTCAAAAAATGTGTTGTTCATAGTTGGTCAAATCTTTCGTAGTCCATAAAATCACAAATGAGTCCCATACAAGAAAAAAAAATGTATGCTTACATTCATGTCCTCATTGACTATAATTAACCAGAATATGAGCGTAATTCAGGATGTCACTTTTTTTCATATGTCCGTTTCACGTGAAATGCCCCACTTGTAAATTATCTTTGTATCCGACCCATGTATGGCTCAAATGTCTGGTATTCCCATGAGTGTGCTTTAATAGACCCACCTACTTTATTTTGATTGCCTTAATGAATTATCCAATGGGTTGAAACAGTATGAGATCATTCTGTTAATCAACTGTAGTAGTTTGTCCTATTTATTCCACATTGGCTTTATATTTTGTTACTGTTTTCCTTATTTAGTATAATAAAATTCAAATAAATATATTTTTATAACCATTATGTTTAGTATAAGTTAACAAATTTCTATAATTCCATGGAGAAATAATGTTGCAATTTTTTCAGAACCATTTTTAATAAATTCATGTTTGGCCAACTTTTGAGATATTATGTACATACAACAGTATTTTATAATGTTAAAAATGAAAGGAGCTGTGGGGCGTGTTCATTAGAAATGGAACCATTTCCGATTTTGTAACATTTCTACAGATTCAGAGGTTATTTCAATCTTACTTTCATTGAAATAAAGTTACGTAATCCGCATACTGTTTTTAAAGTTTTTTTTTTTATGATGTTACGGAGCATAAAAAAACAATTGATGCAATTTTTAAGACATTTGCAATAGAATGTTTTTTCACAAACATCACAATGTTTTATTTCAGAAAGAAACTAAATAAATAAAATAAAAAGATAATTATTTCTATGAGCCATCTGGGGCAAAAATCACATATAGATGTGTATATCTTATGATACAGATGGTTCAAGCACTCACAGCTCAGAATGTGAACTGCATCTGGGAGCACTCACTACTGGACACCTCGGCACCTAAACACCTGCGGAAAAAACCACAACCCAAAGATCCATTACAGTTAGTATGTCTTTCTGATAAATATAATGTCGTTTTTATATTGAACAAACATATCTTAAATGATTTTTACTCTACATATAAAAGGAGTAGTTATCTGGGGGCACGGGAGTGCCCCCCGCCAAGACATCCAAGCGACGCGTAAGGGCACTACCTACCTTTTCTCGATGCGCTTCGTCGTTTTTTTGAACCTTCATAACTTGGGTTTACACACCGTAGTCAAAACATGTGGCTTGGCCGTTTCAATACTACAAGAACTATTGAATAACAAAAAAGTAATTAACAGTGAATACATTTTTCACCTTACTCCCATGTGACGGTAGCGAAACGGCCAAGCCACATATTTTGACTAAGGTGTAGAGTTTGTGAAGTTGGGGCTTGTAGAGTTATAAGCTTGGCTCTACATGAGATCTGATAACTTTTTGACAGTACGAGCCATATGTCTTGGCGGCAACATTTTACATGAAAATGTTTTTGGTGGGATATTATACAGGGTGTATTTCGCATGGTAACGCAAACTTCGCGAAAAGGCTACACCTAATGCCACTAATCAAATTGTGAAAGTCATTCACCTCGCTAATGATCGGTTATAGAAATTGTCATTTTCGAGCGCGCAATGTATTGTGAACACCGCGATTTAAACGCGCGATAACGTTGTGCCTACGTAGTATGTCGCTGACTGCAGGCGAATATCGCCATAAGACACCGTTTCTAGTTTTATTTACATTGCTACTTTTTGGTGAAAGTAATGAATAAATAACTTATTTATTTTAAATCTCTTTGGGTTAGGTAAGAATAACGATTATGAACAGTCTAAAGTAAAAAATACTCAAAAAAATATTAAAAAATCTGGGAAAAACCGACGAAAAATTCCAACATGGGGGGGTCCAGAATCATGTCCTGGACCCATGGTATCCGTTTGTGCGACGATGTCCCTTACACGCTGTATATCTCGCAATAATAAGAGTGTTACAAGCATCACATCATCACTAAATGATTGTAAAGTCAAAGCAATTTATTCAATTTAGGCCCCAGAAGGGCACTTATGAATGTCAAAGAAGGTATTATTGAAAGTTTAAATGAAGAGGTTTCTTATTGGAAATATATATATTAATATATGAAGAAAAATCTTTTGAAGTTCAGCCAATGGGCAACCACTAGTAATAATAATATTTTAACTTAGAAAATTTAAATACAACTTTTATTTGGCAGCAACATTTATTTGTTGATTATTAGTATCATATTCATGAAAATCATCATCCCATCCTACCCACATCACATGATTGTAGGGGCAGTAGTGTTAAGGTTAAGATTCCATCTATTGCGCCGCAGGTCTTGGGTTTGCTTCCCACAAAGGACATGCATTTGTGTGCATGAACATGTCTGTATGTCCTGAGTCTTGGTACACAAACAAGAAGTAGTGTACGAGTATGTAGTATATCAGTTAGTTGGTTTCCATAGTACAACACTGCTTAGTTTGGGATCAAATAACTGTGTGTGAGGAATGTCCCAGGATATTTATTATTATAACTATTTATTTATAACAATAAATGTGTGTAGCCCAATAAAATCGGAGTTCATACTGGCCAAGCACCTGCGCTTGGCGTACGTTCTGCGAGCTCGGCGCGACGAGCCGGCGGGCGAGCTCGGCCGGCAGCTGCACAGCGCCGTCAGGAGCGCCTCGCTCGATACTGCCATGAGGCTGCTCGCGCAGGGGGCTGATCCTAACTATTATAATCAGGTACCAACATTGTTATGGTATGATAAGCGTTTTTGACAGCCCAGTCTATAGCGATGAACTTCAGTCTTGACTGCGGTCCTATCCTCTGCATGTGTCAGTATAGGTATATGATACTCATGGACCAAATAGTCTTTAAACTCCTATTAGCCAGAGCCGCCAAGCATCTGCCTAAGAGTCACTCCGCTGACCAATAAAAACATGCCGTAGCAAGCCCTTCACCCTGCTAAACAAATAAAACGCCGCTCTTGCCCCACTCACGCCAGCATTTAACAATTTGTGTTCTCATGCAAAACTTAGGTGGTGTATATGATTGTTTTGTAGGAGAAAGGCACGACATGCCTGCACGTGGCGTGCCGCGCGGGGCAGCCGGCGCAGGCCGAGCTGCTGGTGGCGTGGGGCGCCGACCCCACCGCCCGGGACCACGCCGGGATCACTCCCGCAGAGTGTGCCAGGTACTGTACTATACACGCTTGTAGTGCAAATTCAAATTCAAAATCATTTATTCAAATAGACCTTTGCAGGCACTTATGAAAAGTCTGACTCTAATACCGGTTCGGAAGGTTGCATTTGCTGAGAAGAGCCGGCAATAAACTCAGCAATTACTCTTTTCAAAACAAGCTTAGATTCATTACATAATATTTACATTCTAATCGCACTGACAACAATTGCGTGCCCCGGCGCGGCGGCAAAACTAAAAAGTAGACTGAATCTATATTTAATAAGTAAATGAATAAATGGCAAACTTAAGCAGACCAGCCCCCACAAGCAGCACCTGTTCACAAGTATGACGCGTGTAGTGCAGGCACGACATGCCTGCATGTGACGTGCCGCGCGGAAACCACGTACCCTAACCATTTTTTTTGTAACCAAGGACCTGTAATTAAATTAATATTATTATAGCATTATCTTTTTCAGTCTTTCAATACTAAAGATCTCGACTACTTGTACTGTTTTCTTTTTATAATGATTAAAGCATTTGATGTATATATTTTTACAGATTAAAATTCTTAGATGATCAAACGTACTCATAAAAATATAGTCTGCTGCTAATGACATTACCATTTTCATTATAACAATAACACATCTACCATGTTTGTGTTATGAGTTTTGAAATTATCCGAATTAAGATTGTATGACCTTTCAAAACGCCTTTATGTTTTTATATGGTGTGGCAAGGTCTGGTGCATTTTACACCCACTCTTATGATTGAACTATGATAAATTGCTTCTTTGTACTCAATTGTTTGACATTGTAATAACACAATACAATTTTTTTGTAATTAATAAATACTTAATTCTTCCTCTATGTTAAATCTCTAAATAGTATAAAACAAAGTAGCTTTGTGTGTCTGTGGGCTTAGTTCTTTTTAACTACGGCTTAGATTATGATGCGGTTTTTACCATAATTTTGAGAATTTATTATCACTTGATTGCGATAGTCGTTACGCTTGTTGGAGGCCTAATAGGCGGCTTGAAAATTCCAACAGTAGGTTGACCACTAGCCTACCTCCACCGAACTGCAAAGGGCACTTGTGGTAGAGTATCTGCTCATTCCATTTCACCCTCAATTGTGGAATGAGGCCTGCCGGGCTATTGCGTATCTTTGGTGGTAATCGTAACGAACACCATTAATTATATCATCCAATGACGCGCACGCGGTACGACGCGACGATGACCATTCGTGGGCCCTGATTGGATGAAATTAATTAATGGTTTTCGTTACGATTACCACCAAAGTTACGCGGTAGAGCCCCAGTACTCGGCATTGGGATATTATAGGCTTGATGATTATGAATGATTTGACACCTAACAATTTTATGGTCATGGGGCACTAACAACAACTAATTTACTTGTAAAACTAAAGTGGACCTTGATCTACAGACAAGGCGGGCATACGGAGCTGGGTGACCGTATGACAGAACTAGTATATGAGGCCACAGACCGCATGATACTGTTCCTGACGGGCGAGAAGCCAGAACACGCCGCCGGCAGACACTACATCGTGCCGCGCGCCCACGACACGCACGAGATGACAGACGTCGCTAAAGCTGCCAGGGGCAAGCTGCAGCTGGTCAGTGATACACTACACTAAACTTCACTCACTACACTGAACTATACTATGCTACACTAAACTATAAAACGCTACATTACACTACTACACTACACTATACTATACCGTACTCCACTCCACTCCACTCCACTCCACTCCACTCCACTCCACTCCACTCCACTCCACTCCACTCCACTCCACTCCACTCCACTCCACTCCACTCCACTCCACTCCACTCCACTCCACTCCACTCCAATCCACCCCAATTTACCCCACTCCAATCCACCCCACTCCAATCCACCCCACCCCACTCCAATCCACCCCACCCCACTCCACCCTAGTCCACCCTACACTATACTATACTACATGAAGCTGGAGCATGCCGCCGGCAGTCACTACAGTTGGTGCTTCATTATTTGTCCGTAATATTTCAGTTTTATGGCGAATGATAAGTTGAAATTTGTGGGCTTAAATCCTGCAATGAGCTCGCTCTCAGTGAAGGAAAACATCGTGTGGAAACCTTAGCTTAGATGTAGGGTACTTTGTAGTACCCGCCTACCACCATCAAGTCGAGTTAAATACCAGATTCCTTCCAGCCGTATTACCACTAACCACGGTAGGATTGTTTTCATGCACAAGTCTTATTGGTACTATAAGGAACTACTCTATATAGGTACTTAACAAATAAATGGTTTTTATAATTAATTAATGTACGTTATTTATTTTCAGTTACCAAATCATCTGTTTGAGGAACTAGTAATGGACATCTACGACGAAATAGATCGGAGAGAAACTGAAGCAAGTGAGTCAACTTTGATTTTACATCATTACGATTTGTTCAGTGTATTGTGTTCGCTTGGATTTTTTTTCTGTTAATCGAATTAATTTTTGTTTTTATAAAATTCGGCTCTTACAGCAGTTTTCGCTATTCCTCGTAATTCCTTGAATTAGCTGCGAGAGGCGCTAGTGTAGGGCGAGGTATCTAGAAACGTCAAATGTACAGAACGTTTACTGTTTGCCAGCTTTTCATCGCGTATTTTCACCAATTATTCATGACGAGTTGCGCCCCGCGGTTTCGCCCGCGTACCCGAGGGATATATTGTTTTCCCGGGATAAAAAGTACCCTATGTGTTAATCCAGAAAATATTCTATCAGCATGCCAAATCCCTTCAGATGTTGAAGCGTAATTGAGGTACAAACATCCAAACTTTCGCATTTATAATTAGTGAGATTGTTGTGAAGGTATGATACCCTTCATGGTCGGCAACACATTGGCAATCCCCCTGGTATTGCAAATGTCCATAGGCGACGGTGACCACTTACCATCAGGTGGCCCGCATGACTGCTTATCAACCTGTTGATATAAAAAAAATGCCATTCATGCAGGGCGCCGCGCAGACTATATCAGTTTTTCATATTGAGATGTTGTCCTTGTGTGCAACGGCGCGCGTACGTACTAGCGTGCCAATTCAATTCAATTCAATTCAATCATTTATTGCATCACATTAATTAATATATACACAACACACACAGTTAAAAGTAGGTAGGTATACACATGTGGCCTCATCTAGGGCATTGCAATATAATCATACAGATAAATATCCTAAGGTAATACAATATAATAATAATTACTTAGATGCAACGCTACATTCCAAGAAATCTGTCTGAAAAAAAATCATCTAACGAATAATAACATTTTTTTATCAATATGTCTTTTAAGTTCTTCTCAAAATGTATATCTTTATTTATGTCTTTTATGATATTTGGGATATGATTGTAAATTTTTACTGCCATAATATTTGGGCCGGAGCTATGCATTTTTAACTTAGAGCTTGGAAGTATTAATTTATGTCGAAATCTAGTATGGTCACGATTCGGTTGGTCAGCTTGTTTATTGAAAAAGATTGGGTATTTTCTCACAAATTTGCAGATCTCAAGAATGTATATTGATGTCAGAGTTAAAATTTTATGAGACTTGAAATGCGGATGGCAACTTTCAGGAACTCTAATATTTACAAGTGCGCGGATGCACTTCTTTTGTACTATAAATAGGTCGTCCGCTTCGACGCTATTTCCCCATAGTATAATACCATACCGGAGCCACACATACAAGCCGCGTTCGGTACCATTGTATGAAGATAACCTACTATCTATTTACTCTGATATTAACCAGATTGTAATGTCAGTCTGGCAGACAAGCGCCACAGGTCTAGAACGCAGTGGGGTGGTGTTCCTGCCCGTCAACCCGGCTCTATCGGCGCCGAGGAACCAGGGCCGGCAGAAGTTAGCCAGGCTCTCTATGGCCGAGTTAGCGGCTTTATTACGAGATGTACTCGTCGACGCAACCAGGAGGCAGCATATAGCTACCTTGCAGCCTAGAGGTATGTGCTACCGTCACCTAACTAGATATTTTTAATAGGCTAGACTGAAGATTGTAATTAGTCCATCATTTACATTATCAAAAAATATTAGACATATTTATTTATTGTTTTATTTTAATTATGTATGTACTTATTTTACATCTCACATTTATTTATTTATGTCAGGAGCACCCCGCGAGCGCATCTCGACTTTTTTAAGGGGCTCCACTGAAAATCAGTGCTGGTGGTAGGTAGGTACTTGCCACAGCATATGCTGAGTGGAGTCCTTTTTGGCATCACACCACAAATATTAATTTTACATACCTTTATATATTTTTTATATTAGTGGCATTTAATTTATTTTTGTTCTCGTTTATATAAGCTTCTGTTTTTGTTGTTTTTATTCTACGTTCTGTTTCAATGTTTGTGATGTGTGTGTGCCAAATAAAGTTTTGTCTATTGTCTATAGACACGTATTTTTTCTTTTGTCAATTAAACAAACAAATACGAAGATATTGTGAGTTGAAGTTCCGCGTGACGTCACGTTATAGAACAGTTTCTACTCTTAAGTGACGTCCCTAGCCCCCACTCCCGAACTTTGAAGCGCTTTTTCTTTGTAATTTTTACGCCTACGAACTTAACAACCTGTGTGTAATGTGGGTTTCTCAATAGAGTACAGCATGGGTTCTTCAAAAAGGGTGTGTAGAGATTTCTTCAGGGTCGCCAACGCGCGAGTGACATTTCTGGTGTTGCAAGCGTCCATAGGCTACGGTAACTGCTTATCAGCATCCTTGTCGCCAGCCTCCGTAAACTTATAAAAACTAATAATAAATCTTATTGTATTCCAGCACTGACAGGTGCATTCAACCCACTTCTATCAGCGAGCCACTTGAAGCACATCTCGCAGATGTCAGACGATGAACCGTTATACGACTCAGTCGCTTCTGACGAGGATTACGCAGCTTTAGCACCTATCGACCTTGACGTAAGTACTAACACCTTATTGTTAGAGAAATAAGGTTCAAATTAGTTTGTACCGAATTAGAGAATAGCGCCTTTTTACCAGGTCGCTAAGTGTCTATTTACTTTGTTCTGTCAACCATTGAAGAAACACTTTAGAAAATTTTGCCATTTGATCACTTAGAGGTGTTCTGTAGACGGTAAAAACTGATAATTACAAATAAACATTGACTTTATTACAAGTCAATAAGTTTCAAATTGCTTTGCACAGATATCCAGTATAGTTCCTAGACCAGGCGAGACTGTATCTTCCACGTACAACCCGTCACTACCAATTGAACATTCTTTGAGCACCGACCTCCGACGCACGCAATCTCCAAGCAATTTTGCACTTAGTCTACCCGAGAAGAAAGATGAAATTGAAACGCTTAAAAAAGAACTGAACACCAAAGATTCGACAATCAACGAATTGAAAAATCAATTGAAGAATTTACAAACAATAGTTGAGCAATTGACGAAGGAAAATAGCGTTTTAAAAACGACCAGTAGTGTTGATGACGACCAGAGTATGACGTCACAGAACTCTATGAATGAAAGTAGTACGAGTAACGCTTTAGATATAGCATGTAAGAGTCAAGAGAGAGGGAGGAGTCTCGAGACTGAAGCGTTGAGTCTCACTCCCGAGGAGGACGACTTGAGGCAGGCTCTCAAGAGCACCCAGCGACCGGTCAGTATGTATGAGACTAGGGAGGGACCAAAGAATAACTGGCAGGTTACTAAACATCAGGTACTAATAACATATTAATTATACTAATTTAGTTTGTAATGCATAATTTTTATAGTGTGGTGATGGATCCTTTGTAGTGCAATTTGTTTTTTCTGGCATCACACTATAATTAATGATAATTGGAAAAGTATTTTTCACAAACATTTTTTTTTACTGGCTTCAAAAAAAGTAGGAGGTTCTCAATTCGGTTGTGTTTTTTTAATGTGTGTTACCTCATAACTCCGCCATTTATTAACCGATCTGCAGGGTTATTTTAAAACGCTCGGATTCGATATCGGAAACGGAATCAAAAACTACCGAGGGGATATTGCGCAACTGCTTTTTTGATTTCCGAATTCGAATATTTTTGATGTTTCTTTACCGAAATATCAATTCGATTCATCGAAAAGTTTTCGGAAATTAAAATAGCAATCGCTGATATTCGCTTCATAATTTTTTGAATCCGTTTCCGATATCGATTCCGACGTTTTAAAATAGCCCTGCAGGTCAGGATTTGATTACTTTTTAGTGGACTTTGAAGTCGGCTTAAGCTTTTTGTAAAACAGTTTAAAATTATTTTTAATGTGTTTCGTTTAATGTTTCATATAAAACGTGAAGGATATTTTCCCCCTGTATAAACTACCTAAACCTAAACTCATTTAGGACTAATATTGTAGACGCACTGAGGTGTGAGTAGTGTACATATTTTAGTATAAAATATTTATCTAATAATTTTTAAAAGGTTCATATGTTACCATTAATACACGTAAACAGTACCGTGTTATCCAAAATTTTTGTTTATTGCTTTATATACTAGTTCATTGTAACGGGTTAAAACGCAGAATGGGTAGTTTTGCGTCTATTAATCGTAACATACATACATACCTCAACAAAATTTTAGTTGGCATCCGATTATCTAAAATTTAAATATGCATGAAGGGTAACAATTGAGATTGTAGTATATTTCATTATTGTTATCAGAGGCCTTAGCACGAAAATCTATCGCAAGCGTAACGAATTCGTATCGAGAGAGTTAACTCAAATTTGTATGGGAATGTGTCATTCGAATGCTGCCAAACGTTCAAATCGGTAGCACGAATAACTACGTTAAACTCACGTCACACTACGTAAACGTGGTTTGGTATATAATTTGAAATTGGAACTAATTCTGACGTATGGTATCGTCTACTCGCAAGCCAGCTAACGTAGACTTTGTCACCGTGATTTTTTCAGTGAGAGCGTTACGTGAACACCTCGCATCTTAGGTAGATATTTGGAATGTTTTTAATGTGTTCTTTTTTTAAGTATTAAGATTTTTAGTTGTATTTCTTTATTTATAATCTTATAACTAAATATGGTGAATCATTTAGTTAAAATTATTTTATTTAATTTTATTCTACATTTAATATAGTATTTAAGTTAGTTTTAACTAAAACACATTCAATTGGGGAGCCTCATGTATTGTTTGACTACTATCCGAAAAAAAAAAATTTTTAGGCCATAATTAACCCATTTATTCTGAAACATCCTATATATACGTAATTATAATAAGTGTATAAATGTTAGGGGATGTCAATAGTTCAAGTTGAGCCACTCTTTATATGAAATCCCCTAAAACTGCTAAAACACAAATCTAGAAATGAAAATCGTCGAATTTATTTCTAACGGAGTCACAAGCAAGACTCATCCTCTTCGTCTGTTATGTTTCTAAATTCAAACCTTTAAACACGTAAACTCTTTGCTGTTCGTTCAAAAATATTTCCACATTCATCACATTTCAATGGTGAAAAAGAAAACATTTAAATGGGAATGATGATACCCTAATATAATGATAACCTTATATCGTTAGCTAATAATATAAGATAATCTGATTATTTCATTTAGTTTATGTTATTGGAAATAAATATTTTAATATTGTGTACCAATAAAATCAAAAATGTATGTTTCAAAATTTCTAGACGAATTTAACGTAGCTCGCAAGCTAGGTTTCGAGTAGACGATAGAACTTCTGTCAAAAATGACATCTACTCGATACGATGACGCTACGAAGGCGATACGAATGTGGTTCGTGCTAAGGCTACAGGAGGAGATACAATGCTGAATTATCAATTAATTTCTCCATTAACAGTTTTTTTGTTGAGGTATCACAATAAGACGTAATAGGGGAGTTATTACACCCCTTACGTTCGATAACTCTTAGGAGCCGATCCCACAGAGAGAGTTCCGCGTTCACTACTGTACACACAGCTAGCGAGCAGTCTACAGTTCTAAAGGTAAATGGGCACATTTGTATGGAGCTTGTCCCATTGGCGGCCAGCAATAATTTCTGTTTTCTATTAGGCAATAATATAAACATTAACAAAAATATGAAAGCTTACTACTGTGGTGTATTTAGAAAAGAGTATTGAAGATTTAAGAAATAATTGGTGATATTATGAAATTGCAAGGTTCCATTAAATGTAATTAGTATCCCGTACCATAAGGTATAATTATATACATACAGTAAGCAAAAGTTTGTTTACATTCTTTATCTCATCTCATTGGCTTTACTTTAGTTTCATTACTGGCCGCCCATGGGCCAGAATGCCCATTGTCCTTTCTGCCTTGTGTGTCTCAGTAAAATAGACAGTGATAGCTCAGACGTGTCACCACAACTGCCAGCTTAAGAGAATGGAACTCCGACAGAAATCGCGTTCTCTTGAACGCGGAGTTCTACGTGTGCAATGATCAAAGGCGCCGCATAGATAACAGTGAAAGCGGAACACGGAACTCGGAACTCTAGAACTCCCTCTGTGGGATCGGCGCCTAAATTAACATATAAATATGGCGGTTTTACATTTTCTCTCGAGACGTCAATCTGACATAAATATATGATATGGTAGATATAATGTATAATGGGTGTGTATATTGTCAGCTGACAACACTATCCGGTCTGGACCGCGCCCTGACGGCGGGCGGGTCAGGATCGGAGGGTGGGGCTCCAGCGCTGCCCTCGGGCGAGCTGGTGCACCGGCGCGCTGAGGGCGTCACGCGCGCCATGCAGGACCTGTGGGCGGCCGCAAGGGATCAGCCACACGCCGCTGCCCCCGGCGCAGCCTCCGGTGGCCGCTTGCCACACCACGCTGATCTCATACGACAAGCTGTGCGATCGCTGCTCGCGCTCTTCCCGCAGGTAAATGACTATATTATATATTTGTAGTCACATACACGCACACGCTCACACACTATAACACTCTCCACTCACCTATACTTCTCACATACTACCAACTTCTCTTCACTAATGTAATATGTATAAATATAAATTTGAGCACGACACTAATTATAGTATTATCAATCAATTATTATTTTTTACCTCAGCATAATACAGTAATTGTCTATGGGGCGAGGGCCTGGTAATCTGTAATACAGGAGCTTTCCTAGTACAGAGACCAGTCTCTCACAAAGGAATTCGTAATAAGTCAACTGTATTCTTAGTTTAGTATAATTAGTTTTAAACGCATACCTTTGTGAAAGATAAAATAAATGCTTATTATTATTATCATACATAAACATTATATTGATATGGAATTAGTTTTTAAAATGTGTACAGTATAAGGCACGAGTCATGAGCACAGATATACAGTAGTGGGGGTAAGCTCGCGCATGTACACTTTCTGCCAAATCACATAAGCCAAAGGACACGCGAGAATCCGCTCCCCCCTTCTTCATTCTGAAAGAAAGCCATTTTATTTTAGTACTATAAAAGTAAGGGGTCGTCCATTAATCACGTGAGTTTTTTAGACCAGTTTTGACCCCCCCCCCTCCCATCTAGTGATATATGGTGAGGTTTTAGGCTACCCCTCCCCCTCCTACCAAATGTGTATTTTTAAACAAACTGGTGTGGGCGCATAAAAAAAATACACGTGATATACCTCAAGAGACCCTCCGCCTATCACCTATCGTGGTGATTAATCGTGATATTATCCAAACCCCCTCCGCCCTATTCGGGCCTCACGTGATTTATAGACGATCCCTAAGTTTCTCATATGGATTCCCAACAAAAAAATAACAACCCATTTCCCAACAAAAAAAAATTGACACGCCCATTACCTTCCAGAACTGCGCAGATCGCGAACTAAAGCTAGTTCTAAACGAGTTGCGCGGCGCGTGCGACCAACTAGTCGCAGCGTGTACGTCCTTATCTCCGCCGTGCCCGCTCGATGACGTGAGAGCGGCCGCGTACGCACTCGCGCGAGCCACTAAACTACTCGTCACGCACTTCCACACGCCCTCCTAGCGAACGCGCCTCTATTACTACACCACTGTCTAGTGTAGTAATACTCGCCTAAACATACTTGTCGATCATGTGATGTGTTTCTTTGAATCATTTAGGTATTTTCAACCGGATGGGATTCTAAACTTTAGCGGTGATTTTTGAGTCTAAATTCGATCGATACGGAGATTTCTGCCGTTAAGTATATGGTGTAAAGTCGATTATTAATATATGAAACCAGTGGCATCGTTTAAATTGTTGATGCGAAAGTTTGTGGAAATTCGTGAGATCATTGAGTTTAAAAATGTGTTTATAGTGACAAGCAAAATATACGTAACTCGTTTATATATTGACTATTATGTTAAAATAATTATTTCACATTAAACCGGACATGGTTTATAAAACAAGAATTTACTGCAATACACACAAAAATAAACTGGTGAATGTTAATCTATTGTTAAAGATATACCATAGATGTCACTGTCAGTGAAGTATGAAATAACAGAGACGGCAATAGCTTTGATCACAGATTGACTTTGATTGGGTTCTTAGGAATTGGCGTATAGAAATAAGTTTAAAGTTATCAAAGTATACAATAAAGAAATCTTCCACGTGGAGCAATACTTTACAAATTCAGTATACTCTTGACAATTCATAAATAAATCAAACATTTCACGTCTTCCTATTGCAAATAATATGATTAAGAACCCTGTTGTTATTGTGTTTGAGTTGAAATTTGAGAAATTGAAGTTAAATCTTTTCAGACTGGAAAGAACACCAAATTAAAGTTAGGATGCTACTGTATAGCTATTTTATGTGACGGTAGATAGGTACCGTGAAGGGGTGTTAGGTCATTACACACTGAGACGCGACGTGACGGAATAGTCTCACTGAAATGTGTACCTTTTGTGTAGGAAATAAAGTTCTATATTGTATCGCTATCTTCAAAAGTGCGCCGCATCGCGTCACGTCGCGTCTCGATGTGAGCTAAACCCTTAAAGATATTTGAGAAAAAATATTGTGGATTTCGTATCTTTTGTTGCAGTTTATATTTGAGATAACATTATATCATGGGATATTGGTCACACACGGCTGTCTGGTCCAAAACTAATATAATTATATAAACATTAATGACCAAATTGGTTGCAGTTGCAATTGAAACATGTTTGCAACTAGCCCCCTTACTCATAAAGCGTTATTTAACTAATATACTGTTTTAATGGTCACGTAAATAATGTCATATTATTTGACAATGATAATAGAGTGACGTTATTTACGTGACAGTATGTTTTATTAACGTAGAGGTTTAAATTAAAGATACCTATTTGACTTATTCCAAGCTTTAATATACAGGAAATATTAAACAATAAATTGCTGCAAAACGTAAATTTGCAAAAAAGCAATTCCCGTCCCATCAAAATCGGATCAGCCGTTTCAGAAATTATCCTTTTGTGTCAATTTGTGTTTTGTAACGTACACACGGCTACAGATCAAGCTATACATTTCCAATATAAGCTGACCTCTCATTGTACGGAAATCCTATACAATGCGAGATCAGCTTATACTGGAAATGTATAGCTTGATGTGTTGCCGTGTGTACATCCAGACACTTCCACTTTTATTGTACATATTCAAATTAAAATATTCATTGCAACAAAGATACGAATAATATATAAATGTATTGGAAAGGAAAAATGCTTGACGCTTTCAATGTACCTAATAAAAAAGTTGCTTCTTAGTTAGGCGAATATAAGTTCAAATATATAAATATACATTATTATATAGTAAATGTATCGGAGGTGGTAATATAGTGTCACGCTAGGTAGAAATGAAATGTTAGTGAATGTAATATTAAGATATAAAGAAAGAATCCCAGTTCAATGTAAATGTAACCTTATACGGTATGGATTAGAGTTGAGTTTTATTATTGTGGTTGTCGCAATTTTCATGTTGTTTATTGTGGCAACTATAGAATTTTTAACCGACTTCAAAAAAAGGAGGAGGTTCTCAATTCGAATGTATGTTTTTTTTTTTTTTTTTTTTTATTATGTTTGTTACCTCATAACTCCGTCATTTATTAACCGATTTGGAAAATTCTTTTTTTATTTGAAAGGGTACGCTTCCCGTTTGGTCCCATTGTCATCAGATCAGGATTTGATTACTTGTTAGTGTACTTTGAAGTCGGTTTAAGGTTTTTGTAAAACAGTCCAATTATTGATGTTCATTTATTATGTTAATTCCAGTGGAAATTAAAGGTTATTGTAATACAGGAGAATTTATATTAGAATGGAATTGATGCGAACAGAAGAGGAAAGATCATGAAATCGATAACTTATTGCTATGTAAATAGAGTATAAAATTAGCAGTCGGTTTTACCAGCAGCAGTCGATAATGGGTCAATGCTTTGCGAAATATATGGCTTTTCTAAGTATAACTTTTTAGGTGGCAAATAAGCATACGGCCCGCCTGATGGTAAGCGGCTACCATAGCCTATGGACGCTTGCAACACCAGGGGTATCACTCGCGCGTTGCCGACCCTGAAGAAATCAATTCACACCCTTTTTGAAGAACCCCATGCTGTGTGCTCATTCCACAGTCTGACCGTCCGCAGAAGGAAGCTCCTTTGAGACCGCACAGAATGAAGCCATTTTGGTTCCAATGTGTGAGGAACTTTGGTTCCAATCTGTGAGAAGCTTTGGTTCCAATCTGTGAGGAACTTTGGTTCTAATGTGTGAGGTTACTTTATGAATGGATCTTCCAACTATTTCATTCGTTTTGAAATTATATGGAATTTTATGTGAATTGCGATTGAAAGCGTTCAAACAAATGAACATCTATTTCCTTCTCGGTATTTCTCGACTCTATTCCACTATAAATTCCCCTTTATTATAATACCTACTGAAACGGGAGTTTTTCATCCCATTTTGAAATCTTCTAAGTTGTTATAAGTGTAATGTGCGGACAAATGTATAGATGTTAGTAGTTATAGATTATTAGTTATCACAAGTGCCATGCCCGCGGGCGCGTTACAAATTATCACTCGTTCATTGGTGTAACCAAAGCTTTGTTAACATTGTAGCTTGTACTCATGGACATATAAAAAAATCTGGACGGAGTATCGCTTTAAACGAGGGAAGCACCCCAAGTAAGCTTAGCCGTATTATATATACAAGCCTCACACACATGTATACCATAGTAAGCCGATTGGTTGTCATTTCACATTGAGACGTCGACAGTGACAATACGGTTCAGTATCACTTCTTCCTGCTTGGGCCAATACTGACTTTGCACATAGGAAATATAGTGCTTCACTTTCTTATAAGGCGGTGCTTCGTCCTGATTTTTTTATATGTCCATGCTTGTACCTTGTAAATTATTTTAAATTCTGTTCAAACAGAGTGTCAAATAAAAATAAACCTTAATGGTATAAAGTTAATTAGTATCATCATACAATTAACTCTTGATTTAACAGATAAACAGTATTGTTATGTAAAGAAGATAATTTTTCTATAACATCAAACAGAAATTAAAATAATGTACAAGGAATAGTGGGAAATAATTGTATGTTATCTTTATACGTGTATACTTAATAATGGGAACATGTAGTGCGTACTATAATATCAATCGCCATTGGTCAAATAGAATATAACCACTACGTTCATTGGTTGTTTGTTCCACCTCTCACCAAGCCAGATAAGTTTGTGGGACTATACTACATTTATTTTGATTTTCCGTATACATATGTTCTGGTGGCGCCATCTACAAATCGTATTCAGTTTTTTCTTCTATTAGCGGACATTCCGCTTGCATATGCCTATGTATTGAAAAACTTGTTAAAAATAACACTAAATCACCTGTATGGAGATTACATACAATTACTTTCATACTATTAATATTAGATAGTGTTTGAAAAGAGTCACAAATCTGTATTTCTACTCATACTATGGCATTCCATTGAATGTGTTCTCTTAAAACTTACGATTATATGTATTTAATTATTTACTTACCATTACAATACCTGCCACTAAAGATGAGACTTGACACACCACGTCTCGTTAGTCTTGCGCAGGAGACAATTTATGGGTATCTCTTTATATAAATCGTCTACTGCGCAAGTAAATCCACGTGGTGTATCGAGTCTCATCTTTAGTGGCACGTATTGTACCTTCTTATGATGTTTGTTGAGATATTATACCTATTTAGATGGACATTGTAAATCAGCGAGACTTAGGGTCAATTCATGCTAGCGCAGAGTCGAAGCGCAGCGAAGCGAAAATCTAAAAGTAAATATAGCAAATTCACCCTTATCTCAACGCGAGAAAGAGCGCGGCCCAATCAGCGTTGTTCACGCGCAGACGCGCGTATTCCGTAGAATGCGCACAAATTCGCGCGTATTTGTTTTTATCTCCGAAGCAAAATGAGCATTACCATGTTGAGATAAGGGTGAATTTGCTATATTTACTTTTAGATTTTCGCTTCGCTGCGCTTCGACTCTGCTCTAGAATGAATTAACCCTTACGGCTGGGAATATACTTGGCCGCGTCCATCAGCATCAGTGGATATTTGCATCTCGTTTTCAGTCAATCGCGCATCTCACTCTCCCTTACAATTCTCGAGTTTAATGCAGCATAAAATACCTTGTATTTCCGAACTACATTTCAATTTTCTGACAAATTTAACACTTCCCACTTCCTAAAGTTAAGAGGTGCTTTATATCGTAGTGTCCAAAGCTCCCAGTTCGTCTAGAATTTGTTAAATTAGAAGAAAAAAAAACATTGTGCCTAAAAATTCATTTTTATATTGATACATTGTTAGTCGAACCTAGATATGTTACAATTGTATGAGTTGTGTAGATTTTTATATGAGCGTTTCATATACAGGGTGTTGTTTTGGTCGGCGACAAGCGACCCAGGAGCGGTAGTACAAAATATATATTCCCCAAAAATGGACTTAATTCCATTAAATACTGTAAATATGTTGAGAAATACCTTATTCAATTTGAAATAAAATTACCGCAAAGTATGGTTATTAGGCACGTGCACTGACTAGAGCTAGGCACAAGAAGCCATCGCCCCACCCCTATACTCCCTCGCACTCCCGTTGAGTATTATGTCTACAATTTAGCTTATTACATGATTTTCAAAAAAAAAAAAAAAAAATATTTTTATTAATAAAAAAAATAAAGTATTTTTTTTATATTTTTTTTAGCACCAGTATCTATTGTATGATCGACCCTGAGTCGCTCGTCGCTGACCAAAACAACGACCTGTATTATGTTGTTTTATAGGTACGTACGTATAAACATGTGAATTTTAATATTGTGGTTATTATATTGACTATTGTATTTTGTATTTAGATAGCTTTCTTACGGGATATATAATGTATATGTTTAGTATATACCATAGATGTATAGTAGGTTAGATACAAGCCGTCCACCAAAGCGTACCGTGTTTCTACTTTACGTGACGTAGAAAACTCAAATGTCAATGGGGAAGTTTTATTTCGTCGTAAGAAAAATACGGTACACTCAGTTTCACGAGCATGCGGTATCTAGCCGACTATAAATCTGTGGTTGATACGTATGAGTATTATGTGATCACTCTATGTGCCAATGTTTATGTAAAAGACTTAGTTTAATGAATGTTAAGCGGTATAGCGTTGTGAATGGAATCCTGTTTCTTTTAAATATACACGTCGGTTACCGAAACCTGGCACCTGGCGTCTCCTTCATACTCGACCGCGCGAGAGAGAGACGGACAGACTTTTCGTGATGCACATGCAGTGCGACGTGACGCCGCGCGCTTATTCACTGACACTACACAAACGCAACGTGTAAATGTGTTGAACGTGCCAGCTTTCGTTAACCGACCTTTACACGGTAAATCACTGCAGTATTTCCACTAAATCTTGAATACTGTTAATGACTTTTTCATTCTTATGGTATTCTTAAGAGATCGTATAAGATAAACCTTCATCCTACATTTAGGATGAATAAGTATATACAGTTTTGTATAAATACTGCCTACCCACCACTACCCACATGGTAATATTTTTCACAGAAAAAACCCGATATTTAGAATTACCCTTTGTATGTAAGTTAAATTAATTGGTAAAAATAACCTTCAGTTTATGGAAACAGGATTTCAAGCTGATTGATACTGATAAGGGAATTATTGAAATTTTTGACGTTTAACATATTAAAATTGATTATAAGTATTATTAATTTTGATCAGTGGATTCGTTTTATTTATATCCATTAAGAATGACCGCAAGCGCATCTAGTTTTAAATTTCAACCGCAGATACAGTCGAGTACAAAACTGTGTGAGTTACCTACTTACTATATTACTACACAAGCTTGTTTCACAAGATGCCGATATATTCCTGATAGCTTATTTGGTAGATAGATATCTATATAAAGATTTACATGCCGTCTTTTGTACATTCTGAAAAAGACTGTATCAGAGACTTATTAACCTTTGAAACGGACCCTTTTCGCGACAGACAACACCCATTTATAATATTGAATAATAAAATGTAATTATCATTTGAATGTATAATATTGATCGTGGCGGGTCCGCATTGGTCCGCGCGGTGGGCGTGCGCCGCGACCTGCGCGCACGCATGTCAACACTTATTGCATTTGCATTTAGATTTATGGTAACATTCGTGACCTTAACACCAGTTAACAGTTACATCTCGCATTATTTGTATACGTATATGTTACGTTTTTTTTATATCTCATAATAAGGCACAATCTCAATGTTCCAGACATGTAGGTACCGCTGATGACTACCCTACTACCTAAATACCACAATAGTTCAACACCTACGTACACAGATATACATCTAAATAGATGACGCGAGTGTATGTACTTCGCGTGGGAAAATGGGGCACATTATTTTTCTTTTGAAACTGTTTCGCGCGGACAGGGAACTCGCATAAGGCTGCATGTCCACCAGAGATGTGTAGCGAGGGATATGTTTAGCTGACAAATAGGATATCTTCATTTTCACGTAAAAAATCTAATGCTAGCCTAACTAAATCAATCTTGTGACATTATGGTAGGTACAAAAAAAGTTACACGCTTGGTTTTCATACAGATGGAGGGACTTGGGTTATCTATTTAGATTTATTATGTCTGTGCCTTCGTACTAGGGGTGAATGGAATGGAAAATAACAATTAAGTTAAAAATATATTTTATTCCATTATAAAATTTACCACACATTCATAATATCTTTTTAAAATACATAATTATAAACTAAGAATTATTTACGCGCGTTTTAGGCACGATACTTACGTTTTCACGTCGGTAAGTAGCCAATACGGCCTCGGTTATTTTGTAAAAACGTACGTTCGTTACACAAAAACTTGAAAATCACGTAATTAGTATAAAACTAAAGTATAATTGACAAAATGGTTGCGAAACCTTGCTCTCACGATTGTTCCTCATTAAAGTGAACAATGGCTTCTTAATTATTTAAAACATGAACCGCAAGGCTAAACTAAATAAAAATAATTAACAGAAAAACGCCATAGGGTCTACTTGTCTGTTTTTTTGTATAACAACTCAATCGTTAAATTATATAGTACCAAGGTACTTGCTTAGATTATGCGTTTGTGGACAGAATTAGTAATTCACTTGACCCTGACTTATAAGATCAAATAAAAATACTATTTGTATCACATTACAGCTAAGTGGTACTTAAAAAACTATTTTACCTAATACCACTACACATCGATGTATGTAGGTACTTAGGATGCAGTGTGTTTACGAGAACTGAGACCGCGTGTCTCGAGCGTAGTGTGCACCAACAAACTCTAAAAGGTAACATGATTTCGTCTTTGTATAATGAACCAGAGAAAGGTGCCTCGGAAGAAAAAGATCACTGTCCAGTAGAAAATATAACTAAAAGTGCCCTCCTAGGACTTGAACTCAATAAAATAAAAGAGGCTAATGCAGAAAATATCCATGTCAGTAATGGTGGCTTCTCACGGCGCGTCGTAGGCCGAGCCGCGCCGCGCCGCGCCGATTTCTACGAGCAAGCACGCGCCACGCGCGAGCCCGAGTCACCCCTTCTCACGGGCGCGGCGCGGCGCGGCGCTCGTTGGATTGGAATTTGCCGCATATCGAGACACGCAACGCACAATATCGCACGTCCAGCCATGGAGAAATTTAAAACGACAATTAAGAGCAGTCAATCCGCCCATACTTTTCATACAAAAGCTTTGTACTGATGATGGCGTTGTTAAACATTTTTCGTTAGATGTTTTAAACAAATTGGTATCTTGTGCACTATATCTAGCCGTGTATCTAGGCAAAAATAAAAAAAAGTGTGAAAGAAATTCAGTAAAAGCCTCCGAAAAACAGCGTTTTTGCACAATTTTTACCTGAACTTTGGCCATATCTAATGTACTTATAAATTGAAAAAGTAACGAAATATCTAGATACCAGGCTTGCAAATATATTGGAGATTCTAAATAACTAACTTTTTTTCACAAACTTGTAAGATTGTTTCACAAGAAGTATACTCCTGGAACAAATTTTATGATATGCGAAATCATGAATGACGACCTAGCGAAGCGGCCGCGAGTGATAAGCGGAATTTACCGACTGATAACCGACGGCTCCTGATACTGTCTCTCTTTTTTCGCAGTCAAACATTATGTTGGATGAAAGGTACAAGCTTTTAGGCTATGCTTGCGTTGAAGTTGCGTTGGCCCCCTTAAATAACAATTTCTATTTTTACCCGACTGAACCGAGAGGAGGGTTATGTTTTTCGAGTGTATGTATGTCTTTCTTTGGCATGCTCTGCAGCCTAAACGGCTTGATGGCGTTAAACATGAGGTGTCGTTAGATTCGTCTTAACTATGGGAGTAACATAGGTTATATTATTTTTATATGGCGTCTTCGAATAAAAACAGAGGAGGGGAATTAAAACAAAAATGTCGTTATTACAAAAATATGGGTATCAAATGAAAGCTTGTAAACAGCCCATTCCATACATATACAGGTCGTTGTTTTGGTCAGCGACGAGCGACTCAGGGTCGATAATACAAATGATACTGGTGCTAAAAAAAATATTTAAAAAATACTTTTTTTTATAATAAAAATAAAATAATAAAAATTTTGAAAATCATGTAATAAGCTAAAGTACTCATAATACTCAACGGGAGTACGAGGGAGTAAAGGGGTGGGGCGATGGCGGCTTGCGCCTAGCTCTAGTCTGTGCACGTGCCTAGTAACCATACTTTGCGGTAATTTTATTTCAAATTGAATAAGGTATTTCTCAACATATTTACAGTATTTAATGGAATTAAGTCCATTTTTGGGGGATATATATTTTGTACTACCGCTCCTGGGTCGCTTGTCGCCGACCAAAACAACACCCTGTATATATACAGGTCGTTGTTTTGGTCAGCGACGAGCGACTCAGGGTCGATCATACAATAGATACTGGTGCTAAAAAAAATATAAAAAAAATACTTTATTTTTTTTTTATTAATAAAAATTAAAATTTTTTTTTTTGAAAATCATGTAATAAGCTAAATTGTAGACATAATACTCAACGGGAGTGCGAGGGAGTAAAGGGGTGGGGCGATGGCGGCTTGTGCCTAGCTCTAGTCAGTGCACGTGCCTAGTAACCATACTTTGCGGTAATTTTATTTCAAATTGAATAAGGTATTTCTCAACATATTTACAGTATTTAATGGAATTAAGTCCATTTTTGGGGAATATATATTTTGTACTACCGCTCCTGGGTCGCTTGTCGCCGACCAAAACAACACCCTGTATATATATATTATAATACCATATTTTCAAAATTGCTGTTACTATAATTAATTACTTTAATATAATACTATATTTTCAAATTGCAAGCTGTTATACTTTATTCAGTTATTTTTTGTTTTACGCAGTCGGGTTTTTTTTGTCCTTAACTAAACTATTCTGATCCAGGCATCGTGCTGGTCATTCTTATTTTTGTGCTCCGCATTTTTCGAGTTCAACAAAGATGGTTCGTTCTCGTAATAATGTAAAAATTCGGCAATCGTGTCATTCGACCACTCCATATTTAAGCTCGCAGAGTACCTCACTTGCGAACGCTTTGAGATGAAATGAACGTGTTCAAACGCACACAAAACTCCGCACAAAACCGAGCCACCCACGCGCGCGCCCGCGCCCAGGGCTGCATTCAGACCCTCAAAATATTATTGTACTTATATGGAAAATAAAATTATACTAGGTACTTGTCGAAAATAATACTGCATTTTGCTTATCGTCCATTTTGTTATTTAACTGAAATAAAAATGTATTTGTAAGGACATTTTAGTTTTATTGTTATTGTAGGTACAAATTGACCAAATTTAGGCAAGTAGATGTTTATCTCAGCCAATCCGTCAATCGAAACTTCGTCTTTGGCATTGACACGACATAGCATGTCGTCAGATGGAATACATTGAATACAATTTAAATTTACTTTCTTTCAAAGCATCGCATGAAAGAATCAGGAGTAAATAGGCCGATTTACTACAACTAAAACAACTATTACAACTTTATTTCATAATTAAAGTAATATTTTTAATTTATTTCAACAAATAACAGAATTAATCGACCTGAAGGTAAAATTATGGTATTTTCTCGTAGGTAGTAAGTATCCTGGCATTACGATACTACATAAGTACTATATTTATATTTATTATACTACGAAATCCAACCCTGCCCGCGCCGCGCCTTTGAAGTTACCGACATTTAGCGGATCGGACGCGCCAGCCCAAGTCGCGCCGAGCATTGCCTTCACACGGCGCGAGGCGCGGCGCGGCGCGGCGCGGCTCGTCCCACCACGCGCCGTGTGAAGCGACCAAATTGGACGCGCCAGGCCGAGTCGCGCCGAGCATTGGACGCGCATGCCCAAGTCGCGCCGAGCCGTTGCCTTCACACGGCGCGGGGCGCGGCGCGGCGCGGCGCGGCTCGGGCTACAACGCGCCGTGAGAAGTAATATTGCCCAGCTTAGGTATGTTTTGGCATGTGTGTTTTATGCATTGACCCGGTTTGCATACATTTCATGAGATGCTAAACAAATGCTTGACTCTCATATATTAGTGGAAGGATTCGTGACGGTAATTTTGTTTGGTAGAGATATTGAGAATGAAACTAAATAAATAAATTCGGGTAGAGATGCTGTTCGTGCTACCTAAAACTATAAGTACTTATTTTACGAGTAGGTAGGTATAGTCCGAGTCACTTGAATAGCCTCACCCCTAAATTTTGAAATTTTTATATTTACATGCATGAATATTATATTATACTTTGTCTTATTTTCACCTCACGTGCAGTGCATTACGAAACAACTTACAAAAATCTATAAAGTAGGTAGGAGTAATCTATTCGTCTATCGATAACTATTCATGCGAGCAAATGCCTATGTCTAGCTAAATTTGAGTTCACCCTTCCGAATCACGTTCCACCTCCCGTCGATAAGCACGTGAGTGGAAGGGTGCCGTCAATAACCTACCTATACATCCATTTATTGCGCTCAATAGTGTAAAAGTACCTACGTATTTCATAATTAACTAATTTAAATCATAACATAAAAAGTCTTAAAGAAAGTCGACAGAAAATATTCTAACAGAAAGCACTTTACTCTATGCAGAAAGCTAATGATAAAAATCACGCTATAAATTGAAAATGTCACGAAAAGCTGCCAAGAAAATGTCACGAAAGCCAAGTATGGTGTGGTATGGCACTGTCCTCGTTTCTGAACCAAGTTATAAACCTACAAAAGATATTTAAAATTCTACACGTGTTCAAAAGAACATTTTTAGAGAGAAAATCGATAACACGGTCTGAATAGTTCTCTACCGAGTTTATGCAAATGATCCTTTTTAAATGTTTACTGAAAATAAAAACCTCGCTTGGAGTACCTACCTAAGCACCGTTTTGCATATGAAAACATGACAAAGCTAGCAGCATTGTTCCTGTACCTAACCTATTCACTAAACATAGAAAAAACTGACAACACAAACACGCTTTTCAATTTAGCTCCTATTGAAAAAGTAAATACAACGAACTCATACCTACTGCTGACGTAAAATGTAAACTTGACCAACGAATGTCTTATGAAGGAGCAACCCGGTCCTTTGGGGAAACACCCAAAGAAAATAGTTTTAGATTGATACTAATGATAGTTCTAAAAACGTAAACCGCCCATATAACGTCTCACAATTTGTTACTAACTATAATAAGCGTGTTTCATGAGCACTTCCATATACAAACGGCTTGGTTACCGCCGAAGTACATGTAGCATATTGTTGTGCACTCGTAAGTGATTTCGAAGCCGTAGCTTTCCCCGACGACCACGTGGAATGCGGGGCCGAACTTCTTGTCCATGGATTCCTTGACCATGCGGGCAGCCAGCTCGTTGTTCGCCGCGAACTTCTCGCAAGCCGTCACTGACAATTCCATTGCTTCAGTGCGCATCTCTTCCGACATGTCTGAATGCTGTGGATCAGAAGATATTGTTAGGGTAAAGATCGAAATAATGAATAATGTCGAATTGTTCTGAAGGTAAATAAAAACCAATTCAGGCTAAGACATCAATAACATACAGTAGCCGTTAAGTAATTACACTGAAGTCCGCTGAACCCAACAATGAAGCGTGGCTGATGGCACGCAATTGGCCTTGTTTCTCTAACGATAGATGAATGACCCACTCTTTTTGGTGTTGATTACACAAAAGAAATCTTCCGTTAAGTTGGATATAACTGATATCCAAACATGTGGATATAGTGGATGGATAGCGACGATGACGAGGCGTATGCAACCACCTGCCAAAACAAACATTGGAGTGAACGCGTAAATACGCACGAGTGCTCTAGCGATCCAATATTGCGCCCCGGAATATGTGCTTACATAGATGATTTATGAAAAGTTGTTTTAGCGTATTAAACTATTTGGTGAAGCTATTTACGAAGAGAGAAATTTATTTGTAGAATCGTAGGTATTTTAAGTAGGTACATGGTCTAAGTAAGTATTTGAACTTTTTTTTGTTTTGTATGACGCAATCGCAAATAATTTACTAATTAAATTAGAAAAACTGGGGTATAATAGTTTGAATTGAAGGAAAATCGGTAAGTAATTAGGATAGGAAGTGGATAACAGACAGTGGCAGAACCCAGCATGTGAAAACAGGGTTTTTCTGCCTACCCTAATGGAAGACAGGCGTAAAGATATATGGGTTCACTAATCCGCTTACTTGTTAAAGATAGCCTGCTATAATATATTTTTGTTTCCCATCATGATGGCATTGTTATGGCTCGGAGGATCAGGTCAGGTAACCAGACCCGTTCCGGTGGTCGGCCGATGCGCTACACTGAATTGTCCGAACGCGGACCTTGGCTGTCCGAAATTTAATACAATCGTACGAATTGATACCTACAAAGCAATCTAATATTGATTTGAAAAAAAAAAACGATCAACAATATTTTAGATTCGACCCTGTTTTTTTTTTGTGGGAAATTAATATCTTTCAAATAAATTACCCCAATAATTTGGGAACCTCATCATATCGCGTTTAGTATTTTTCCAAGATATTAGGTACATACATACATTATAAAAGTTTTCAGAATCGGTAGATACATAAGTAGTTTTCCTTTGACGAAAACATAGATTTGAAACTGCGTAGGTAGGTACCTAAACGTACGAGGACGTAATAAACTATCTACGCAACTACTAGGCGCAGTGAATTATTTACTGGTAGGTACTTCAATATTTAAAAAATAAAGGGCCCTATTGTATGATTTTAAATAATTAAATAAGAAAGCTATTTGAAAACGAACGAGAACTTATTACCTGATTATCTTAGAACTTATTTCAAGCTATACATTTCTGGACTGTTGTTTGTTACATAATATAATTGTTGAGGTATCAAGCTATGTAAACAAGCATTCCTTGTCGCCAAGATAGAACTAATTATTCAAAACTCACCCTTATCAGGGGATAAGTGTGTACCACTTTTTCAGCCGCTGCTCCTGGAGCCGCAGCCGCCCCCTCCTCAGCCATTGTCCATCAACGTTATAAACTCACAATACAAAAACACAATCACGTAAATTGAATCAACAAAATAGTCGAAAAGCGAAACTGAGTACCGTGCGGCGCGACGGCTCCCCACTGTTTACTCGTTGCCTTGGATACCGACAGAGGCGGGAAGATCCGATTGATTTTTCTCATCGCACGCGTGCATACAGCCAGTACCTACAATACTGACCACTGTATTCATATCTGGCGTTATTACCTCCTTCAAGGTTAAGCGTGGGAGCAAGCTGCTGGACCTTCGCTTGTCAACCAATTGAAATGTTTTAATGACATCATTATTGTAATCAATGAAACGAAGCCTGCATAGAAATAAAACATAATGATGACTGGGAAAGTGATATATGAATAACTTTAAAGCTAATGGAAAATTTGTCTATCATTGCAAGCGGGATAACGAAAGCTTTTATTGATGATTAGCTATAATCTGTAGGTAAGTATACTTATAAAAGGACCGTGACTGACTCTGACTGATCAACGCATAGCTCAAACCACTGAATAGATTGGGCTGAAATTTGGCAAACACATTGTTATTCTGACACGAGATGCCCGTGCTAAGAACGGATTATTGAAAATAAAATACCTATATGGAAGTGGTGTCCCGTGGTGGATCAGTGGAAACGATCTCGAAGGAGTGAAGTAGGTTCGATACCACGACCTGTAAACTGAAGTAAGGATTTACCACTGGCTTTTCAGTGAAGGATATTTCATTTATATAAAAGCTTTTTTGGTGACTGTACTTGCATTGTCTACCAATATACTAATGAATACAAAATATCAAGTCAATCCGTCCACTGGAAGTGGGTGAAATTCGATTTGCAAGATTCCACCCGAACAAACATAGTTACATACATACATTGCAAGTTAAATAAAAGCTTGTAAAATTGGATACCTTCCTTTACACATAAAGAGAGGCTGAAAGATCATATCGTTGAATACATACGTCTTTTCAAATAGAGGTAGAGAGTTGTCTTCTACACATTTAAGGATTCCGTAGTCAAACAATTAAGGAGCCGCATACCACCTCGTGGGGGTGCTTGTTAGAAAGGCCTTTCAAAAATATAGAGAACTGTTAAATTATGCACAAACTTTCTCAAACAATTTAGTTACCATAAATGATATACCACTATATTGCATGTGAATTCGTCTGTCAATTAGTGAAAACCTAATGAAAATCCCCTCAGACGTTTCTGAGATTAGCCTTATTTTTTATAGATTCGGTCCATCTGCTGTCTGTACCAACTAATAGACAGATGGACCGAAAATAAATAAAGAAAGAACTTTATTGGATACTAGTGGCCCCCCGTGGTTTCACTCGCGTTTCTGGGATAAAAAGTAGCCTATGTACTTCTCCATACCATAGGCTATCTAAATGGCAAACGCGCATGATGATCGGTTGAGTAGTAGAGGCGTGAAAGCGTAACACAAACTCACGTTCGCATTTATAAAATTTAGTTACGAGTAGGATTATCTAGTCATGTTGAGTCCTAACAGTAAGAATGTAATGTACCAAATACTTTCTTTGTACTAATTTTACCGAACCCTACACTGTGCGCGTTCCGTTCTTGCATAAACATTACCAAAAAGGTATTATTTCGTGGTAGTTTTCGTTTAACCTGGCAAGACTTTAAACTGTCAATGTCAAAATCAGCTGTGTTTTGTATTGTATGCAATAAGCTGGCGTAATTCGTTTGAACTATTTCGTTCAATAAAACATTAAATAAATATTGGTTAATCTATGTTTTTTATGAAGTAAAATCATAAAATATGGCATCTAGATTCAGTGGTGCTCTACAGTTGACGGACCTTGATGATTTCATCACGCCATCACAGGTAGGTACTCCTAACCTAAATATTGTTTATATGACGCTTTACTACTTTAATTTCCATGAAATCTCATCTAATCTTACTATATTGATACCAGGAATGCATAAAACCAGTGAAGATCGAGAAGACAAAGACTAAAACGGGTGCTAAGATCAAGATTGGGGAGGATGGGTACTTCGATGTATCGAGCGGCAGAGAGCAGAAACTACAAAAGGTAGAGATCACACTAGCTGACTGCTTGGCGTGCAGCGGGTGCATCACCTCTGCTGAGAGTGTGCTCGTCACCAAGCAGAGTCAGGAGGAGCTGCTCAGGTTGGCTATTTATGATGTCTAAATGTGCAAACATGCAAATTTTCTTAGTGAAAAAACCTCAAGGTTGGGCTGATTCAAAGGGTTCAAAACTAGTCTAGCAGCCAACTTAAACATTCCAATCATAAAAAAATTTCAATCTAAAATGCTAAGATTTATATAAGATGCACCTTACATATAACTAATGAAAGACTGAATATGTACATGCTTGAATGGATGGTTAGCAGTATCTTGTTTACTCTAAATCTACAGTGGCCCTATTCACTAAACAAAACTTCAATGGTGTTGTAGCAACATCAACAATTAAACTGTGTCAAACATAAGATCAAAAAACAATCCTATAAACAAATCGTTGTGGTGTATATTTTTTTTCACATTTGATAGATTTTCATGTGATGTGGGCAGTTGGGGTTGACTGAATGAAACACTCTGACTGACATATAATGGTATAATGGCTCCAATCTCACATACACTTGCATTAAATTATTAGCACTAGCTACCTATCCACTACATTCATACAAAATATTTCATGAAACACAATTTTAATAGTTGATGTCCCCACACATGTTACAAACTGATGTTACATCAATCAAATTTCTTTAGTATTAAAAAAATTAAAATACACACTAATATTTATTCTAGAAAAGCTATGGCCAAGCTGCAATATTGGATCCTATTTACAACGCTACCTAACTATATCTAATGCTCATGATGTAAGCAACTGGTCTTCTACAGGGTATTCTCAGAGCGCAAGTACACAGACAATAAGGGAGCGATGAAGGATGTGAGCCTTATAGTGGTATCTCTGTCTCCACAACCTACTCTGTCAGTGGCTGCTAGATACAAGCTGACACCTGACGAGGCAGCTAAGAAACTTACTGGTAAGTGAAATATATTTGACTAGATGTCCCCTGCGGTTTCACCCGTGTTTCTGGGATAAATAGTAGCCTATGTCCTTCTCCATACCATAGACTATCAGCATGCCAAATTTCATCGCGATCGGTTCAGCGGCTTAGGTGTGAAAGTACTAGGTAGGAGTAGGAGGTACTTTCGCATTCATTAGTATGGATTCATGAGAACCAACATGGCTATTATATAACTTTGTTGCAATCAGCTTTGATTTGAAACCAGTTCAATACTTATTTACATTCTAGTAACTGCATTTTTAAGGCGAAGATAGCTCAGTAGTAGCCATGTCGATTGCCGTGAAGGTCCCAGTTCGAATCCTTCAATGAGCTTGAGCATTTGGTGAAGGAAAACATCGTTAGTAGTACCCGCCTGGCTGGCTACCACCCCCAAGTTGAAACTCTGTCGCCAAGCAACTACCGGTGTGTTCCGACAGTACTCGAGAGCCAGTTCGTTTCTAGGCTTACCACCTTCGGCTATATCAGTACTCACCATGGTGAGATTGTAGTCAAACATACACTATGGCCATGCTAAGAAGTCATATTTGATTGTCTCTCCTTGTCGCACTGTGTTTGTTTCTTTTTGACACATGGATGCACATGGATGTATATAGGCTTTCAAAAGTGACCTATTAGGAAGGCCCTAGAATAGATCTATACTAATACAAAATGCAAACAGTGCTTCATCGCAAGTTTGTCAATAATATTTTTATGGAATAAAAAGTTGTTTCTAATTGAAATTGATTGAAATCAATTGCAACAAACTAACATAATTCATATACTAATAATATATGTAGTTATCATATAAAAATGTTTGACCATGTTCTTGCGAAGTCCATATGAAAGTAGTTTTTTCCTCCCAGGTTACTTTAAGAGCCTAGGTGCAGACTTAGTTCTGGATATGACGGTAGCTGAAGACCTATCGCTGTTGGAGGCGCAACAAGAATTCCTGCAGCGTTACCAGAATCAGGAGAATGATCCAAATTCTAAACATTTACCAATGCTGGCTAGTTCTTGTCCTGGTACGTATTTTAACATTTTTACAGCTAGTGTAATACTAGGCTTGCCAACGTCCCGCATGAGGCGGGATCTCCCGTTTTTAGAGCCTTAGTGGAAGCGCCCTGCGAAAGATATGTGCGGAAGGCTTGTCCCGCTTAAAGATGCCTGTCCACAGGAGCGGAGCTCAATAGAATTACAAAACTTAAATCAATCGTCAATGTAAAACTTTTATTTTTTGGCTTTCCATACTTTGTCCCGCATTTCGATAGCAAAGTTCCCGAAATCCGTGCACTAAGGTTGGCAAGCCTAGCTAGTACCCTAACAAGGATGAATAAAATCCTAACAAATTTTTACCTTATAACTATCGTCTTACGCATTATTTTCTTTTGAACAAATCCAGTATTTTCTTTTTCAAAAAGGCGTTCTTATTGACCCAAATACTGATATAATTACATTTAATATAATGCTTGCTCAAAATACTTTTCCACATGTAACCCTTTTTATCCAGGTTGGGTGTGCTACGCAGAAAAAACCCACGGTAACTTCATCCTACCATACATATCCAGCACAAAATCCCCTCAGCAAATAATGGGTTCATTAGTAAAGCAGCACTTATCCAGGAGTCGAGAACTTTCACCCGGGAGTATATACCACGTGACCTTCATGCCGTGCTATGACAAGAAGCTGGAGGCGTCTAGAGAAGACTTCTACAGTGACATACTGAGCTGTCATGATGTTGATTGCGTTATTACTGCTAGTGAGTATGCTTATATTTATGGTGGTTTCCCGGCAAACTTTTTGGCACAATTTGGGTGTAGTGGGGAATGGTTTGCACAGGTCCACAGGCAAGTAACATAAATGTACTCGTAGAATACTTTAATTTGTTGTCTCGCGTCCGCCCCCGTTCTGTTCCCCACACCCCACCACCAAAGGGACCTAACATTTGCCTTCTGTGCAGTTTATCGTTCTGTGCCACGAAGTTTGCTGGTGAATATAATTGCGGTGCAAAATAATTCATAGTAAAGTTGAAGCTGAGATGGTATTTAGAACTGAAACTTATCGACACTCTCATATGGTCAGTGAAGATGTAGTCGAAGATGAGAAGCACATAAAGCCTAGAAGGAACTGGCCCAGAGCAGCTGTCGGAACAGATTGGTAGGTGATAAGTAACAGATTTTCAACTTGAGGGTGGTAGCCAGGCAGGTGAGTACTAAAAAGTACCCTACTACCGTGCTATGGTTTCCTCATGATGTTTTCCTTCATCAAAAGCTCAAGCTCATTGAAGGATTCGAATCCAGGACCGTCGTCTCAGCACTCGACGTCACTACGAGTGAGCTAACATCGCTTTAGTATCCTTTTTTACCATAGATAAGGCGCAAGCCACATAGGAACTGACGCGGGAACGGACGTGTCACGGGTGTCGCTCCATTCCATTCAAATTTCGTACAAAGTGCACGGAAATAAAGTCGCAATTTAAACACACCGAATGGTACGAATGGGCGAGCTCACTCCTATGTGGCTTGTGCTATCTTGCGCCTAAGGTGGTGATTTACTACAATCTTATTAAATGATGATGTGGTAGAAGGTGGTAAGAACTCGGCGTATAAAGGAATTTGTGGAAATTAAAGACAAGAAGTTGATACAGCAGGCATCAACATTAGATAATCTAAATTTTTTAATACAATTCAGATTAAAAAAAAATACAAAGTAAATGAACTCATCGTCTCTCCCTCCTAGCCTCACCGTCCCTTTATTTAATCAAATTCATAGGATTTTCAATATTAATGCGGCCTGGGTAACATAATCATTATTCTTATTAGTCGGTCAGTTAGATTATTAAAAAATAATGGACACGTATTTTTTGCTTTTATTACACAGATAAAACGCGTCAAAGTTCAGTGTACCATCGCGTGACGTCATACGGAACTCCAACACACGATATCTTCGTCATATTTTTAACTGACTTCAAAAAAGGAGGAGGTTCTCAATTCGAATGTATTTTTTTTTTATGTTTGTTACCTCATAACTCCGTCAGTTATTAACCGATTTGGAAAATTCTTTTTTTATTTGAAAGGGTACACTTCCCGTTTGGTCCCATTGCCATCAGATCAGGATTTGATTACTTCTTAGTGTACTTTGAAGTCGGTTTAAGTTTTTTGTAAAACAGTCCAATTATGTTTGATCGACAAAAGAAAAAATACGTGTCTGATATTTATTGAAAACTAGCTGTCTCGCGCGGTTTCACCCGCGTTCCCGTCATAAAAAGTAGCCTATGTCACCCGGGGATAGTGTAGCTTCCCAACAGTGAAAGAATTTTTCAAATCGGTTCAGTAGATTCGGAGCCTATTCAATGCAAACAAACAAACAATCAAATCTTTCCTCTTTATAATATTAGTTAGACTAGCTGGCTCGGTACGACTTCGTTCGTGTGGTGTTCTGTTCTACCCTACTCTACCCTAGCCTACCCTACCTACCCTAAAAAAAAGTATCCTATATCCTTCTCCTGGTTCTAAGCTACCTCCCCACCAATTTTCAGCCAAATCTGTTCAGCCGTTCTTGAGTTATAATATTGTAACTATCACGACTTTCTTTTATGTATATAGATGTATATGACGGACTCAATAGATTTTTAGGCCGCTAGCCTATTCAATGCTTATTTTTTATAACACAATCACCTCTTCCTCCAGTCGAGTTAGAACAAATGCTGAACACGAGCAACAAGTCCCTGAGCGATATAGAGGGAGTGCCCCTGGACTGGCCGTGGGGGTCCAGTGGGTCCGGCGCGGTGCGGCGGCATGCGGGCTCGGGCTCCGGCGGACTCGCCGACCACGTGTTCCTGCACGCCGCACAACAACTGTTCGGAGAGGCTGATGCTAAACTTGTTTATAAGAATTTAAGGTTGGTTCAAAATTCAAATCTTCGCAGGCACTTATGACTCGGAAGAGTTGGGAAAGTTGCATTAGCTGAGAGGAACCGGAAATGAACACAGCAATAGCTCTTTTCTAAACGAGCTTAGATTCTTTACATATCACTTACATTCTGACAACAATTGCGTGCCCCGGCGGCATAACTACAAGGTGGGCTCAATCTTCAAATATTTCATAAGTCAATAGCGAACTTAAGCAGACCAGCTCCCACAAGCAGCACCTGTTCACAAGTATGACGCGTGTGGCAGCCATTGCCTTCCTCACCATGGTAACCTAGGTATTGTTCAACCTCATTTATCTAGTTTACGACCAAATTCTGACGCCACTTAAAATTGCGTAATACTATAGAAGCCTCTATCCCGTAGAATCGAACTATCGTAGCGTTTAAGTATTTGGCCATTAAGCCATAAGTCCCTTAAACTCAGAAGACTCAAATAAAGTTTAGTAGTAAGTTTAGCACTGATGACATAGATAGTGACTGTATCAGTGGCCCAATTCTCGCGTGTCCAACATCACATTCTTCATTTGAAAAAAAAAAACATAAGATATTACTACGAAATACTATAAAATTCGACAGATGTCCGCCATGTTTTTCGCCAAATGTCCAATGCGAAATCACATAAATGTCGAAAGCATAAGAATAGTTGTATTTTCGACACTTGATCCTTCGAGCCGGATGCTTATAACTTAGTTCGATTGTAGGTATTTCGAAATATCTATTTTAGATTAAAACAATGCCCATTGACATATATGAGTATCTTGTGAAATTCTATGTTACTCTTTGCCCGTAACGGACGCAATATGCCTACTTTGTTAATTAATTTTGTATTGTTTCCATCGTACTACACAAAAGTCAATTAGTATAAATACAATGTGATTGATTGGGAAAAAGAGATAGATATAGATTTATTTCAGGAATCCAGACTTCAGAGAGGTGACATTAGAAAAGGATGGGAAAGAGGTGTTGAAGTTTGCAATAGCAAATGGATTTAGGAATATACAGAATCTCGTGCAGAAGCTCAAGAGGGGAAAATCGCCCTATCATTACGTTGAAGTTATGGCATGTCCGTCAGGTAAGGGTATTAAATATTTTTTATGACAAGTAAGACATTTTTCTAGAAAAATGAATTTGGTGTCCAACCCATAATGCCTTATTACCACCAACAGTTATCAATCTATCATCAATAGGGTTCATCAATGTGACAGCGTGTGTTATTAGGGGCAATTGTGACAGTCCTCTCAGGGGCAATTCGAAACACCTTCATATTTACTCCAGCTAGTGTTACAGAGACTGTCTGTTTTATTCGAAACGATATTCATTATTTGACATTCAATAAAGACATTATCAATAACTAGCAGCGAAACCCGGCGTTGCTCGGGTAAAAATACATGGCATGTTTAATGGTATAAAAAATATATAAGGATAAATTTTTTAGCATAAATTATAGATTTCTATTTTCGATATTCAGAGACTTTCCAGAACATTCAAATAGTTTGTTCTTTTTTTTACTCGACTGCAATCACAATTGAACTGACGAAAAGTCACTGAATTTCGATTTATATACCGAAATTTCCAGTACCAGATCGTTCTAGAATATTTAGATGTACATCACTTCGATTTGGTTTTTATAGATCAATAATAACACTCGTACACATTTTGGAACTTTCCAGACCAAACCAAAAATTCTCGATCATAATAAATTGCACTCATTTATGAACTTCTCATTTATTCCGCGTCACCAAAATCTAAATGACGTCATCCGTCGGTCTCTTGCCACCGCCGGCGTGCCCGCAATTCTAGAGCCAAGTGGGTTGGCGCGCGACGATGGCAAGAGACCGGATGGTTTGACGCTCGTGCCATGGAGGTTGGGACGGGCACTGGTGTGGGATGCTACGTGTGTTGACACACTTGCTCCGTCTCATCTCCATGGTACATCGACTGAGGCCGGCAAAGCTGCCAACAACGCAGAGAACCTCAAGCGGCGCAAATATAGCGGTTTATCGAACACTTATATATTTGAGCCGTTTGGGGTTGAAACCCTAGGACCCTGGGGTCAGCAAGCCCACCACCTATTTAAAGAAATATCTAAGCGGTTGGTGGAAGCCACACGGGACTCCAGAGCTGGCGGCTACTTAGCCCAAAGAATAAGTTTAGCAATCCAGCGAGGCAATGCCGCCAGTATCCTAGGTACTCTGCCACCAGGGGATGAGTTAGGGGAAGTTTTTTATTTATAATTTAGTTTTATTTTAATTTTTAATTAGTTAAATTTTTTTGGTTGTTATTAAATCTGTAAAATGAAATAAATATTACTTCCCAGATAATTCGGAAAATTTCTAGAACGTTCTCGAACATTCTAACTCGATAATAACAGTTTTGGGACATTTTGGAACTTTCTAGATGAAGCCAGAAATTAGTAGAACTTTCTCAAACATTCTATATCGATTATAATAGTTTGCATTCATTCTAGAATTTTCTAGATCATTCCAGATATTTGTTGAACTTTCTAGAACACTCCAGATAAATTATAACCGTTTTACTAATTTTGGAACTTTCTAGATCATTCAAGAAATTTCTCGAACATTCTAAATCGATCATAATCAATTGCACTAATTTTGTAACTTTCCAGATCATTCGGAAAATTTCTAGAACGTTCTTGAACATTCTAACTCGATAATAACAGTTTTGGACATTTTGGAACTTTCTAGATGAAGCCAGATCAATTATAACCGTTTTACTCATTTTGGAACTTTCTAGATCATTCAAGAAATTTCTCGAAAATTCTAAATCGATCATAATAAATTGCACTCATTTTGGAACTTTCCAGATCATTCGGAAAATTTCTAGAACGTTCTTAAACATTCTAACTCGATAATAACAGTTTTGGACATTTTGGAACTTTCTAGATGAAGCCAGATCAATTATAACCGTTTTACTCATTTTGGAACTTTCTAGATCATTCAAGAAATTTCTCGAACATTCTAAATCGATCATAATCAATTGCACTCATTTTGAAACTTTCCAGATCATTCTGGAAATTTCTAGAACGTTCTCGAACATTCTAACTCGATAATAACAGTTTTGAACTTTCTAGATGAAGCCAGAAATTTGTAGAACTTTCTCAAAACATGCTATATCGATTATAATAGTTTGCATTCACTCTAGAATTTTCTAGATCATTCCAGATATTTGTTGAACTTTCTAGAACATTCCAGATCGATTATAACCGTTTTACACATTTTGGAACTTTCCATTCCAGAAATTTTGAGATCTTTTCAGAAGTCCTCATGCGTTAGAAAAGGACAGCAATATATGTTTTAACATTTTCGCCACCCACAACCAGCCCCTTCCACCCACCGCGACCAGACTCCCTTACTACCACCTGGAGACCAAGGGGTATTTACCACCCCAATGGGAAGTTGATTGGGGTTGGTGGTGATTGAGAAAACTGCGTATTTACGTACCCACAAAAGCATTTTATATATATTATTAGATTGAAAATCATTTTCAATTCTTATTATTGACATTTGGTACTAAAAGAATTTAATCCTGTTTTTAGTCATTCTTCTTATTAAATTAAACCTGAATTTAAGTTTTAGGGTTCCGTAGTCAAACAAACCCTAGTTTCGTCATGTTCCTACGTCTTTATGTCACAATTCACGGCCATTTTATTGAAATATGCAGCTAGATTAAAAACTGAAAGAAGTTACAAGTAAAACTATCACGATGAGATATCTTCTATACTCTGATTTTTAATTTGGTAGACTACAATGACATTTGGCTGATTGCCACCTTGTCGTAACGTACAAACAGTGTTGTATCCAGTACCTCGTGTGTAAAGAATTGACGTTAGTAAACGTTACTAATGCGTTTGCGTTTACAACACTTCTCTATAGGCACAGCGCCTCTAGCGGAATACTCTTGGTACTAATTTCTCCCATACAAATTTATAGTTAACGCAAACGCATTAGTAAGCGTTTATTAACGTCAATTCTTTCTGAGTGACCGTGATCCTGAGTGAGCCCTCATTTATATAATATTTCAGGGTGTCTCAACGGCGGCGCTCAAATCCGGCCTGTATCAGGGGAAAGCGGTCGCGAACTCATTGCACAGTTAGAGAGGATGTACACACAGCTGCCCCTAGCGGTCCCCGCCGACAACAAGCTAGCTCGGCGACTGTACGCCGAGTGGCTGGACGGCCGCGACTCAGACAAGGCCCGGGCCATGCTGCACACCGCTTATCATGCCGTTGAGAAGTCAGATATTGCACTCAATATTAAGTGGTAGTTGGTATTCGGGGATTATACAAAAATGTCCAAATTAAAGAACGTCAATCGAGTCGAGATTGAAATAATTTAATGTGAACCCTATATACATTTAGTATACGGTTTATTTTCAATCAACATTATATATATTGTTATTTTCTAAAACTTTTTAAGCGAAATAATCGAATAATAGATGTCTTAAGATGAACAAAAATAAATTATTTATCGAACCATTGGTGGTTCGTTGGTAGCTTAGCTAGTAAAAAGAATACAGTCATGCATCTGCCAGGGCAGTGAGTGAGTTTCTGTATCTGCACTTGAGAGCCAGTATGTTAGGCTTTGCTTGCCCACCTTTGATGACATCATCACTTACCGTGATGAGATGGTGACATACTTACATACAAAAAAAAACAGGACATGTGCTAGCTAGATGTACTCGTGAGGAATGGTCAATCTATTTTCTTAATTAACTTAAAAATAAAAATAAATTATTTCTTTATTAAATTGTCCCCCAAAAGTAAAGAATTTGTCCCCCATATTCAAAATTCATTATATACATATACATGTCTGTATGTTTGGAAACTACGCGTCATTGCTCTGAATATAGTCCAATGCCGGGTTTGCCCCGTATGTTTGTATTTTCACAGACAATGGTGGGTAATACCAATGTAAAATAAAAATTAAAAATAATTGTTTATTTGTAATCAATGTGTTTATAGATATAAGTTTTACGTAGTTTAAGTAACAATGGTGCCGATTCTGTTGTAAATCGCACTTAACAAATTTTAGTCACATACTTATTGAAAAAAGATAGAATATATTTAAAGCTGTCAAATTAATCTTTGCCGACTTATTTTGCGTGTATTTAGGCATAACCGCGATAGATGGGATTTATATTGAAAACAAGCATTTGACAGGACTAAATTTCTTACATCCTTTTCTTATGTTCTTTGTTAGAAAGAGACATAGTAAGATTAAAATTAGTTTAGTTGTAAACAACAGAATCAGGGCCATTGTCTCCTGTCTTTTTAGTTTTATGATCATAGATTACTTTCTTCAAGACGGAGGATGGTAACCGCTTACGATCAGGCGAGTCCGATGCTTGTTTGATACCTAAGTAGTATAAAATACTTTCCCCTCATCATAATAATATAAGATAATTGTGATATATAAATATGATGACCAGTTGTAAATTATTATTAATGTTGTTGTTAAGTGAACAAAATAAAATGCAATATAATTGTTTGAAAACTACACTTTCTATTGACTATATTAATTAGCATGCTGGTGGAAGATTATAAATATTTAATTGTTTATTTTATAATATAACATTGGTTATGACCCCTCGACAAAGGAATGTTATGACTTGTGCACTGTCACTTACGGAATCGTGTGTTTTGTCGTAGTTGTGCTCGTTTATAGGACGCGGGCGCGTGACGAAGGCGGGTACGACACGGTAGCGGGACGGAGACCGTACAATACTCTGATTTTGATCTTTATTTATAATACGAATAAAGTCGAAAGAATCATGGCGAAATTTGTACAAAAAAATATTTTTTTTTAGTGACGTTGAAGTGACGTTATTATTGAATCTTGGTGCCTAAGGAATAACTTGAGGCAATTAAAATATTTTTCGATCCCCGGGATAAAAATGCGACATTCTATGCCATGCCGGCGAATCGCGGCTTAAACCATTATGTTGTTATGTACTGCGGAGTTTATAAAATATTTCAAGTATTTTAATATGTTGCTGGTAATGTAATCTCAACATTGGAAGTGATTCACAACTCTCTAAAATGTTTTTGTTGATGTACAAATCAATGTATGGATCTGCCATGATTTTTTAACTAAAGAACTAAGCTTTGATATCTCATACAGATTATCAATGTATGCCTGGGCTGGGTTCTAGTAAATATTAGACGGGAAGGCAAAGTAACTAGTCACCCTACTTAATTTGGCATAAGGTTCAGTATAGTTCACTATAATTATGGAAATCTGGAGTTGAAACTTTTTGCAAGATTAAATTATGTTTAGTACTGGAATCTATATACGGGGTGGATACGACAATTCGACATTAAATTAAACCACGTAAAGTACTCATAAATACGATCAACTTTTACTATGGGACCAACTTCGAAATCGAAAATAAAATCAAAGCTTTTCATACAAAAGGCACAGTCTCGTCGGCAAAAATGTATGAAGAGCTGTAGTGGCTGTAGTTTTTTTTTTGCGATTTCGGGGTTGGTCCATAGTAAAAGTTGATCGTATTTATGAGTACTTTACCTGGTTTCATTTAATGTTATTGTCGTATTCACCACGTATATAAAAGAAAGTCGTGTTAGTAACAACACTATTTATAACTCAAGAACGGTTGAACCGATTTGGCTGAAAATTGGTGGGGAGGTAGCTTAGAACCAAGAGACGGACATAGGAAACTTTTTGTAGGGGAGTAGGGTCGGGTCGGGTAGGGTAGGGCACCACGAATTGAACGAAGTCGCGCCGGGCAGCTAGTTGAATAATATAATAAATACCTAGTATGTACATACTTAAGTGTCGTCGTACTACTCACGAGTCGTTCACGTTACTTAACATACTCATTGTCTAAAAATCTAATGAATAATCGATTGAAGTTAACATGCTTACGTTAGTGTGTAGTGCGACCACGGCGGCGGCGACCGACCGCGAATGTTGTTCAAATAATGTTATATGTTTACAAAACAACACCGCTTCCTTCATAAGGCTCTAATTCATATTGTGCCGTGAAATGGGGGACTTTAGAGTGGCCGCCGCAACTAGGATATATATTTTAATGTTATGTTTGTTGAGGACTGTGATCACTACGGGACTGGGGAAATGCCCTGCCTACCCGCCGCTGCCCAATTTTGATATTCAAAAGGTGAGTGAACAATGTATCTAACTAGTTTACTTTGGCTCGCGGTGTCACCTATTTGAGGCATAAAAGTATCACACTGTGACTGTGTAAGGATGATGTGGCCGAAGGTGGTAAGCACACAAAGCCTAGAAACAACTGGCTCTCAAGTACAGATGTCGGAACACATCGATTGGTCCTTGGTGACAGATTTTCAACTTGAGGATGGTAGCCAGTCAGTTGAGAAGATAGGGCACTGATGCGATTAGACAAGCAAGGAATACTTTTGTCATTTTTATTTGTATACCAGAATTAATGTTTTCTAAACTACCCAGCAAATATTTGGCTTACCTTCTTAATTAAATCATTAAATAAGTTCCAATAGAAATCTAAATCTTCGGGTACCTAAGATCTGATTTAAATGCAAATACCTATTACCTATTTAGAGTACCTAAAAGTAGTCAATACATCGACTTAGGTAGAGTGAATGTCAGCCGGTCGAAAGGTATCGAAGTGTTGCATATTATTAACATTACAATGTACCCACTGTTTACATGATAGCGCACACAACTACTTGCCATGCATAATTTGACGGCCGGAAAGTATGTACAATTGCTTTCTTCATTGGTACGGTAATCTTCAGCGATTCGATTGTTTATTTAACTTTACGTACAACTTTATGTACAACTACATCAAAAAAACACAAAATCTATGCTGATAAATATGGTCTGCTGTGAATTAGAAACATGAATTCCTTTGTTGATTTTTCTTCTTCGGTTAGATAGCCCACCCCTAAGCCCACGTACACACTGCGCGGCTACTAGCCGCCGGCTAGCCTCATTGCAGACAGCCGTCTGGCCAACAGCCGCATCACAGTGTGAATAAAAACGTTTTTTTCGTACATATTTTTGGTTCGGTCTACCGGACGACTAGCCGCATAGTGCGTGGCCCGCTAAGTGGGTGAAATGGGGATTTAATGTTTGCATGGAAATAATGTTGATTTTTGGATCGAAAATACAAAAATTCAACCCCTAAGGGATTAAAGATAGGTTTAAAGTTAAAGTAAGTTTTTGTAAAATAATCATTTTTAACACAAGCTGTTTTTGGAGACTGTACTTGCATTGTCTTCCAATATACTAATGTATACCAAATATCAAGCCAATCCGACCACTGGATGTGGGTGAAATTCGATTTGCAAGATTTGACCCGAACATACATACATACATACATTGCAAGTTAATAAAAAGCTTGTAACAATATGATGCCCTTTGCATCTTCTCGTTTGAATATTATCTCGCATAGGTGCCCTCTGATGATCTTTGCTAAATGAATGCAAAGCCATTCATACAACTCGTTATCGATCATTTCGATAATGATAATATTAGTGTAATAGAAAATGGTCTGATTCCAGATGACGGGTGTATGGTACGAGGTGGAGCGGTCGTTTTACCTGATGGAGCTCTCCGCCAGCTGCACCCAACTCAACGTCACGCTCAGCGACAGAGGGTACCTGCTGCTTGCCATCAACACTGTCAATAGATGGTAAGTTCTCATAGGTAGATGAGTGTCAGACTACTCGGACTCAATAGTCAGTTTAAGAACTAGGTTCCTATGACTGTCCATTTGTGGCTCCGGTCACATAATCATCAGCCTATAATGTCCCACTGCTAAGCACAAGCCTCCTTTCACAAATCAGGGTGAAAGAGTATGGGCAGATACTCCACGCGTGCCCACTGCGGATCGGTGGAGGTAGGCTAGTGGTCAAACTACTCTTTCAAGCCGCCTAGAAGGTCTCCCACTAGCTTAACGACTCACAATTCAGTGATAACCGGGACCAACGGCTTTACGTGACTTCCGAAGCACGAGGTCACATAATATTGTGATCAAATAAGAATAACACATTTCATAAACGTGAGGCAAGATAGAGCTTTATACAAGTTGGTTTGGGAATATTATACACTGGCTGCGACGGTGACTGCTGACTTAATTTTTTACTTTGAGATCAGCAGGGTTATTTTAAAACGTCGGAATCGATATCGGAAACGGATTCAAAAAAATCCGAGAAACTTTTCGATGAATCGAATTGATATTTCCGTAAAGAAACATCAAAAATATTCGAATTCGGAATTTAAAAAATCGTTTGCGGAATATCTTCTCGGTAGTTTTTGAATCCGTTTCCGATATCGAATCCGAGCGTTTCAAAATAGCCCTGCCGGAAGGAAATACATACAAGACCATATTTGATTAGAAGATAGGCGTCTGTTCGAGCCCTCTGGGTACGACGGTACCCTAAACCTTAATAGTTGACCACTCCCACAGGACTCTCAACCCATCCACCACATACGGCGTGGGCATCCCGAGCTACAACGGCTCGTCGATCTTCAGGTACAAGATCAACAACCGGATGCCCTACATCATCGGGAGGCTGCTGCCCGGCGCGGGCCAGTACAACATACTCTTCACTGACTACAAACAGTTTGCCATCCTCTGGTCTTGTACCAGCGTTAGTCTTGCGCATTCGGGTAAGTTTTGGAGCATGAGTCGAAATATTTTTTACTGTGGCCAAGATATCCGTAGCCGCAAGTTCATATTTTCTTTTTTGCTATGCATATCTTTTTTAACCGACTTCAAAAAAAGGAGGCTGGTTGGTACCTAGATTTAGTAACCCTTGATGGTGGACAAATAAAATTTGTTTAGTTCTCTTTCCAAATATTCTCTCATCTCCTTATTTTATTCAAAGTCACAATTTTTACAGTTTAGGCCTTATAATAGGAGAGTATTTATGGAGGTCAAGCTATTATAGTTGACGATTTTCCCGGAAGGGTTAAGGGTGGGCTATTCGATTCCCACCATCGTGTGCAGGGTGTGGTATGACTCCACCTGGTAGGGCCACCATCACAGACTTAAATTCAGTTCTAACTTTGTGATTTTCGATTCGTTTGAGTAGGTAGTTAAGTACGGATATTTTTATTAATATTACCTATATTATATACAGATCGCATCTGGGTACTGGGTCGATCGCGCGAGATCGAGGTGTCCCTGCGCGCTCAGATCTACGCCATTATGCAAGAGATGCACCTCGACCCCGACCGCCTCATTATATCCAAGAACAACAACTGTACCGAAGTTGACGCGTTTGACGAAATAAATTAGTATACATTATTTTATAGAATTTGTTTCATTGAATCAAATTAGTTGGCGAATTGTTGTTATCGCATTTAGTACCAGTAAGTACATTTGTGTACCCAAACCTACGTCAAGCACGCAATAGGTCAATGTACTGTTGCTAATGTTAAACTATCTAAACTGTTCAGTTAGTAACTATAGTTGTATTTCTAGGATAGACTTGCGTCAACAAGGGCGGATCCAGCCTTCAGGTGAGGGGGGGGGGGTCAAACACTTATATCCAGCTTGAATGAGTTTCAAAATACAAATAATATACAAATATTGGTGTTACCCGCAGATTCACTGCATACGGCAGATACACAAATGGCCGAGCCCCAGGGGGGTCATAACCCCATGACCTCCCCCCCTGGATCCGCCCTTGTGCGTCAACCTGTTACACGATCGTCTTTCCATACCATTCAAATTTCGTACAAAACGCACGGTAATAAGGTCGCAATCTGAACAGACCGAATGGCACGAACGGACGCCCGGACTTAATAACTCAAGCAAGAGTAACTTAGTTGCTTACTTGGGATTGATTTGAAATTATATTATGATATACTAACTCTGAGTTATTAAGGCGCCCAGATTGACGCAAGTGGGCCTAGTAGCATAGTCTTAGTCATCTTAGGTACTAACTATAGCTAAATAACGTTTTCCCGGCAAAATTACTGAAACGATTAGGATTTTCGAAATAAGATGTAGTAAGTACAGCAGTACCCAACTGATATGGCTTACCGATGTACCTGCGCAGAAGATACATTTTCAAAGAGCGGGAAACGCTATTGGTCGGCAGCTGCCGCCATGTTAGCGCGCGCTGTGCGGAGGGGCGTGACTTGCGAGTGAGACGGAACTAACAGCTGCAGTGTATTATGAACCTTATAGTAGTGATCTAAGGTTGATTGTAAGTTTGAAGCATTCTTTCGTTAATCTTCGGGGCCATACTTTCTTTTCTGTGCGAACGAAGATTCTCGACGCGCCTTATCAGTTGCGTACTACTGTACCTATTAGAAGTTAACTGACATTTTACAAAACAGTGAAACTTGATACTTAAACTAAACTAAATAAAACCCAATATTCTGTCATCACACTTTTCTATTTTTTTGAAAAAATATATTTTTATTTACAGTAGGTACAGTAAAAGATAAAAAAACGCGTCAAAATCTGAAGTTGTGATGATCAATATATCACAATGTTACTGAGGAATGGCGACGTTCGGGCCTCATTCACTTAATAAATAGCAAAGAAAATATACGACAGATTTACATTTATAGCTGGCCACTACGATTTTGATTTTATAAGTGTATAGATATAGCTGTAAATGAAGCCCACTGTGATGAAAGACAAATAATTTTAAACAAAACAAAAACAATTTGTGCTTAACAAACTTAAAACAAGAACTAACAAAAATTGAATATTTAATACAAGCTTTTTGGTGACTGTACTTGTTGTTGTCCTGTACTTTCATTGTCATCCAATATACTAATGTATACCAAATTTCAGCTCAATCGGACACAGGAAAGTGGGTCACAAACTTGCAAGATTTGATTGCAGACACTGGACAGGTGAAACTAAACAAAAGCTTGTATAAACTTTAGATTTCAAATTAAAACAACTTTGCAACTTACGCAGAAATGAAACTTCATTACCAAGTTTTGTGTTAGTATGTATATGTGCTCCATAAATTATTCTATTTATTTGGTTGAGTTTGCTTTCTTATTATCGAACACAGAACAGTTTGGTTAATATATTTGGCGTAGTATTGTACAACTGCATACAATGTGACAGTCAAATCTATTATTATATTACTTTAATATAAGAACTATTGCTTGATATTCTATATTATTATATTCAAAAAACCGCATGCCCAAGAACAATAAGATTCTGAATTCATTTCTCTATTAAATATCCGAAATCCCTATATTAATATAGCAGTCACATCACTTATACATTATTTTGCTCAAGAACATAGAATGTTACAATATAATAATATATAGATCTCTTACTAATAAGTTAGGCCGTAAATCACAAATCCAAAATGTACAGTTGAGGACATAAACATGTACTTATACACGTGAAATTCAACAAATATTGTTCTCTTAAACTATTGATTGAAATTATGAGGTATTATGCAGATAGTAAATTTGCTTTTGAAATTCTCCCAAGAGTATACATATTTAAGTCCCGGACTATACATTCAATAAAATAACAGCAATACATACTGGCCTTGCTGCCTAACAAAAATGGTGCAGAACAGAAAATAAGAGTACATACAAATAAATAATAAATAAGTTTGAACAATAATATTTTAAGTACTTAAATATAACTGCTGTTACCAGAGTTTCATATTTGAGACAACACCTATTTATCAAAAAGACAGATTGTAAAATAATCTGCCATACTTACACAACACACATTGAAACACTGTGAACACACCAAGATTGCTATGCGGTCCCCAACAGTGGGAAGTAAGTCTAAAAGTCAAAAAGTGAAAGTCACATTTTTAAAAATTATTTTCTCTAGTGACAATACAGTTCCGCACTTCTGTTACTTTGAGGCACTCAGCATCACGGTTTCTGTAATCATAGCCAGAAGAGGATATGCTATCGAGGCTGTTGCAGTGGTTAGATTGCATTTGCATATTGTTTGGGCAGGAGTTTTGTAAGGCATACTGGTGCATCCATAGTTGTTTTTCTTCCACCTCCTTGCTGACCACTACAAAGAGTTCCTTCTCTTTACTCTCTAACTGTTCTTTCAAATATGCTATAAGGTCAGTGCTCTGAAATTGAAACACATTTGACATTATTGTAATGGTGAGCAATAATTTTGTCACACAGAAGCAATGTTCTTAAATGAGTACTGTTAACCAGTGGCGGATCCAGGATTTCAGTTTGGGGGACTTGATCCAACTGAGGGTAGCCACTACCAAGATTTATCAGGGGTGGACCCCAGATGGTTTGGGGGGTGCTTGAGACCCTTAGCCCCCCTGGATCCGCTAGTGCTGTTAATGGTCAGGTAACTGGTTCAACTACTGCTGCAGCAGTAAGTTTGCAACTTGAGGAAGGAAGCCAGCCCGCTGGATCCTGCAAAGTACCTTACCACATTGCTATTGTAGGATTCCTTATTGTTTTTAAAAATAACCCTAATAAATGATTTTCCTCATCATTGGAATGACAAATTTGAAAAAGAGGAAAATTATGCAGTTACTATTTGAGGAAAAAACTTTCTAAAACTGATGCCATATCTACAATTAAAAATGTGAATTTTTAACAATGGAAATCAAATACAATCAGGCACAAATCATTATAAACCTACTGCTGACCAATGGCCTCATAACCACACTTCCCAGTCAACCAAATCTGCATTACATTTCATGACATTTGTAGTTAAAAGTAGGTATAATAATAGTATATTATTACCCTTCCTATCAACTGTGGAGTGTCCAACTTGGAGTCGAGGTTGTAAAAATTGCCCTGAATCTGTCTGATGGTGATCCAGTGCCTCCTCCGCAGCGGCAGCATCACAAACCCTAGTTTATAGTCCGATGGCACATTGAGAATGAATCCACAGATGTTTGACAGGTCCAAGCAACCAGGGTCCCTAGAACATTTAAAATTTGAACAGGGAAATATGATAAGTACATAAAAACCTCACCCAAACCACAGTTGATGACATTATTGCTGACTCATTAAAGATATTTAATTTACGAGTTTAGGTAGATTGTAATTAGATATTACAATACTCACTTCCGCTTATCAAACCACACAGCTTCACAACCCTTCTTCTGCAGCGCTGCCATGATGACGTTGATGTCGTAGTTACCGAGACCTAGCATTGAACGGTGAGGGTTGATCCACACGTTTGGTGACAGTCGACTGCATATCCCGTCCAGCTCAGACTTCGAAAACGTACCCCGCGTCTACAACACCACGTTAACAATTATCATCAATTAAATGATTCTATTCACATATTTAGTATTGATATACTAACGTGAATCCATTCAAAAACATGATAATCAGATCGTAATCACAATAACAAACAATCTGACTTCGGTTGACCGAAAGGCACCTTGGCCTTCACACACAGGTTTCTTACATAAAAATATTAAAGAACGCAATTACCTGGAATAAATTGTTAAGTGCGTGTAAAGCACATAGTTCTTTAACCTGTTTCTCATGGTAAATTGTTGGTTTCGCACTCATTTCGTTTATGTTCCACTCAACATGTTTCCTTCAAACAAATCTGCATTTCACGCAACTTATCAGTATGAACAATTTATTAGTTTTTTGTTTGCAGTGGTTTATTATCATCTGGTTATTAAAACACGAATAATTTAGACTTTATTATAATTTTTACTAAAACCAAAACTCAACTTGACATGAGACTGACTGACTGAGGGTACATTCCGAATTGGATAGTATCGCTCTTATTGCTCACAGCAATAATTTGCGTACCGAGTTAAAAAATCACGTTAATGACAGCTGAGAACTATCAACAATTTTATTCGGAACGCTCGTGAACGCGCTCGTAGTATTCAAAACAGAACATTTGAGGACTTTTTGGCGGGAACTTGCAGAGTGATGTTGCATTTTCGTTTTTATTTTCATAAATTCATGTATTTTGAGTTTTATTGTGTATTTTCGGTGGTGTTTTACCCAATAAAGATCATCCATGTGCACCAGTGAAGTGAAATGAAATGATATTTGTATATCGTAACTTCTCAAGTTGTCTCAAAAAGTCTGTGAAGAGTTTTAGTACAATGACCACCGTTGTAGTAAAACATGACTTTTATGGACGGTGACTGACTGTGGATCATATGTGAAAGTGATTTATCGTGACGGGAAACTATAATATAACTCGACACTGGCAGAAATGAGCCCTAATTTGGGCTTGGTTGCCAAACTTAAAAATAAGAAGAAGAAGAAGAACATTTGAGAATTTAATTAAAATCACAATGCGCTAGGACTCCTTATATCATTTATAAGTTGACTCGCAAAAAGGAATAAACGCTTTTTTATAATTTTTCTCTCATAAAATCATAAAAAGTATCTTTGCCATTTGGCAAAGAAATTCTATTTAGAAAACCATGAATCTTATTAGATTTTTGCCGAAAACACAATAATGAGGAGTTTTCTTATGATACCTCTATGATCAAAATACCTGTCAAACTGTTGATATTTCGAACCAATTTGAACCTTAAATACACGATTTGACAGTTATTTTGACTATAGACGTATCATAGGAAAACTCCTCATTAACCGCATTGAGATATATACATGGAGGTGAAATGTTTGTCTATAGAAATAATCATTTATACATATATGTGGTATATCGATGCCTAGTTCATAAAAATAATGCCATCTCTTTTTAACTTCATTATTTTTGCATAAGTGAAAAAGGATAGCAGCATTTTTGACAGTTACTATGATGGCAACCCTTCGTTATGAGTATCATCAAAATACCTATTTGCGGCCGGTCCGCCATTTTATCCTCCGGCTATCTCGACTCGCCATTGGTCAGTCATCTGTCAAATGCTTGTCATTATCAAAGGGATAGAGTTGTGCCCTAAGAATTATTTATTTATCGATAATGTCCTTTTATGTTTTTTTTTTTCAACTTACTTTCAAGGTTGCCTGCTAGAAAAGGAAAAAGAATATTGGCTTGAAACTACCTAAATAAAATTATATTGTTCAGAAATGAAAAAGATTTATCTAGATATATCTTTTCCAAATCATTGACAGCTCTCAGTGGTCATAGACGTGATATCTGTAACGAGTAATCGGAACGTAAATTATTGATGTGAGCGTGAGTGCTAGAGCGAAGTTCACTGGAGCGCACCCAAAGAATCGTCGGCGCGCATCGTTTCGTTTGTTTTTTGGTACCTACCTCCATTGTAAAACTCGCGCGAGTTGTAGAAATAATTTTGCGATTAGTTGAAGTAATTAGCTGCATTATTGCGTATGAACTCAGTTTATAGTGAAAACCATCCATAGCAAGATGCCCACTTGCAACGTAATTGGATGTGGCTGTCGCGGAAGAGAAAATCACCCGACCATAACTTTGCACCAGTACGTACTTAATTTCAACCGAAATATCTTCTTTAATTCCTAAACAAAAATATTTGCAACATTGAATAGTTTGAACAGTAAAGCATTCATAGTTTCGCTTTTAATTTATAATTGAACATTTTATCGTAGCGCTTCTTCGCTCAAAGAGCAGCTCGACTGGGGAAGTAGGTACCTTACAGAATACCGCAGCCAAATAACTTAATGTTGTGTAAAGTTGTGTTCCTGCGCGTGAGTAAGGCGCCAGAGCTCAGGGGAGGGGGGAAAGGTCGGTAACGCGTGAGCGTTGCTTCGTGTATTACGAGCGTCCATATGGCTAAGGCAACCACTTACCATCAAAGAAGGGGGTATTAAAAACAAAAATTTCGTTATTTTAACAATATGTAAATAACTTCGAAAGTATAACCCATAAAAAAATTAAATCTCAATCGCATAAAAATGGTTACTGTGGGTTATCCATAGGATATAGACATATACCATCGCTGACTTTTTTGTAGATATTTTTAAGATACACAATTCCGTAGTACATCATTTTCATATATCTCGTAAAGTTTAGTCAGCGTTAGCAATGAATGCGCAAAAAATTCTATGTGTTTTCGAAACATTGTTTTTTTTTATATATTCTGTATATATAACGTATATAAACCTTCCTGGGAAAATTATTTAACTCATAGTGAAAACCGCATCAAAATCCGTTGCGTAGTTTTAAAGATCTAAGCGTACAAAGTGACAGACAGTGGGAAGCGACTTTGTTTTATTTATACTATGAAGTGATGATTAGTAAGTAGGTATAATTCACTCAATTTACAAACCCGTTTTTAATCATCATTTTACAATATCGTAATGTCGGTCGGTACCTACTGCATTATAAAGCTTTACCAATTTATTCTATGTTCTTTATCAAGCAGCTAACTCCCTCTAGACCTCAGTCTCCCAAGTAATTAATTTATTTCAATACATTAAAAAAACAATAAAAATCCGATGCTTTCCTCGGAAAGTCGATGAATACTTGTTGAATTATCTGCTCGTAGATACCGTGATAAAATATAAATACATTCTCCCAATCTTTTATCGATGATTTATAAATATCGATATAGGCTTATCAACATGGGCTGCACTATTGACGGCCATTTTATCCTCCGGGTAAGTTTAGGTATGCACGTTTTTTTCGTAGGTATGGCAAGTCCATATTATTATTAAGTCGTTGATTAACCGACACTTTTGACAGCGCTCACGGTGATATCAGTGGGGCGATTACGTAACTAAATTTCAATCATTTTCGAATTGAAATCGGTTAAATATAGCGGTTTTCTGATAACTTTTACACGTTCTGATAAATGCAAATACAAACAGTGGTTCATTAGAAATGGAACCATTTCCGATTTTGTAATATTTCTACCGATTCAGAGGTTATTTCAATCTGAATTTCATTTGAAATAAAGTTACATAATCGCCCTACAGTTTAGGGCATGGTCGGTGTGAGCGCAAGATGGCGCATGTTATGACGTCATCTATGACGTTTCACGGGACATCATTATCGGTCTCACACCAATTTGGTTCGGATTTAAGTACGCTCAAATCGATTACAGCGATTACAGCGTCAATTGGAGTGTAAATCGCTCGATACCACATTACGATACCCTTTGCCTATCCTAGAAACGGGGGATAAAGGAAGGGAAAAAAAAAAAAAATAGCGCGGGAACTTGTAGAGTGACGTTGCGTATTCATTTTTATTTTCATAAATTCGTTGTGTTTTGAGTTTTTTTGCATATTATCGGTGGTATTTTATCCAATAACCCCTACGCTGTTCAAATGTCAAGTTATGGAAAATCAAAACTTTTAAAGACCAATCCATGTGCACCAGTTAAGTGAAATAAAATGAATCATGTGTATCGTGACTTTTCATGTTGTCTCAAGAAGTTCGTGAAAAGTTTTAGTACAACCACCTTTGTACTAAACCATAACTTTTATGGACGGTGACTGACTGAGGACTATGTGAAAGTGATTTATTGGTGCCGATTCTGTTGTAAATCGCACTAAACTAATTTTAGTCACATCTCATCTCTTTCTTACGAACATGATTGAAAAAGGATAGAACATATTTTAAGTTGCAAATTAATCTTTGCCGTCTTATTTTGCGTGTATTTAGGCGTAACCGCGATAGATGGCGACTAAATTTATATTGAAAACAAGCATTGGACTAATTTGACAGGACTAAATTTCTTACATCCTTTTCTTATGTTCTTTGTTAGAAAGAGACATAGTGACATTAAAATTAGTTTAGTTGTGAACAACAGAATCAGGGCCATTGTGACTAGAACTTATAACATAACCTTCTTCATAAGCCTGTGAATATAACTGGAAAATGGCAAAATAAACAAACCGTGTGACGGGAAAAGCGCGGGAAACTTCGTAAAATCCAGACGCGGTTTTTCTTTCGGAGTTTCTAATTAAAATTTTAATAGGTGTAAAGGATCGGTATTAGTTAGTTTGTAGTTAATTTTTTAGTTATTTGTATATTTTATTATTTATAAGTGTTTAATTTGCTGTACATATTATTGGTAAGTAAGTTTATGTAAATTATTAAGATGGGCGATCTGCCCGACGACCCCGGCGGAGGGAAATTTTCTTCACAAACGCCCATGGACATGCTGATAGGTGCACTTGAGTCCTCCATGGACACTGACTCCTCAATTTCGGACTCCAATAAACTGAAACGTAAACGGGCCGACACAATACTTTTATGTGGGTCATGTCATAAAAGAAAAAGGAGACATGGAAGTAAAAGGGAAAGGCCGACTGATTGTCAATGTTTGGTAAAGGATAATGAGCTTAATAATGTGTCAACTGGTTCAAGTCCTCCCCTTTCCGAGTCACTGTCAGTAGCTGCACCACATATTCATAGCACTAGTCATGACAATATTAACCAAGCTAACAATGAATCAACCCGTGTGCCAGTTGGTCGCACCGTTTATCAGGCCACTGATGTTGCACCATATGTGGTTCATGTTCAAAAAGAAATTTCCACTAATAACGATACTACAACCCTGCATCCTGTCACCTTCGGGCGTTTCCTGAGAAACAATCAAATTAGGGGTATTGTGAATGGTAGCCTCAAACGAATAGGACGAAATCGCATAAGTTTGGCATTCTCAAACTTCCAAGATGCAAATTTTTTCTTGTCTAATCAAAACCTTGCATTAGGAAAATATAAAGCTTTCATTCCAACTTTCAATATAACAGGTATGGGAGTTATAAGAGGTGTTCCCATAGATTGGTCAGATGATGATGTAATGGCAAACATTAATGTACCAATTGGGTGTGGGTCAATTTTAAAAGTGAGAAGAATAAAAAAGAAGATTGTGGTAAATAGTAACAAACAATTTGAAAATACTGGTACCATTGTTGTAACATTTGACGGTCAGGTACTCCCAACGCGTGTATTCATGTTTTACACAGCCTTGCCAGTGGACTTATATATTTACCCAACTGTGCAGTGTTATAACTGTTGCCGTTATGGCCATGTTAAAAGTCAATGCAGGTCCACACCAAGATGTTTCAAGTGTGGTCAAGGGCACTCAGGGGATAATTGTAATACAGAAGAAGATGATTATTTTTGCTGCTTATGTAAAGGTGTTCACCAAGCTACAGATAGAAAGTGTTTAGAATTTAATAGACAAAAAGGTATTAAAGAGACAATGAGCAAGAGTTGCATCTCATATATGGAAGCTGTTAAGCTACATCCACCAGTATCAAAGATTTCATATTCTGATGCCCTACTACATACAACTACTACTACTACATCTTCATCCCCCTACAACACTCATTCTCCTCAGTATCAACCTATACCTGAATCAAATTCTTCACAATCTTACAAAAAAACTGTTTTTTTGAAGCCTAGGACACCCCCTAGTTTTTCCAAGGCTTATGACCGCGCGGCCCATTCTGCTATTATTAAAGATCCTATATTACCTAGATCACAACCCATAAACGTAAACAAAAATAATGATAACATGAAAATATCTGACATAATCAAAATTTTAATTCAGTTATTATCACAGTCAAGTTTAATATCACCGTCCAACGTTGCAACAGTAATTGACGCTCTGTATCAAATTTCCAACAATAATAATGGCCACAGCAATTCAGTGGAATTGCCAAAGTATTAATAATAAAAAAACTGAAATTATCCATTTAATTAACAAATATAAACCATTTGTGATCTCTCTTCAGGAGACATGGTTAAAACCCGAGTCAGTATTTAAAGTCCCTGGATTTTCCTGCCTAAGGGACGACAGACATGATGGTTATGGTGGAGCAGCAATGCTTATCAGTAACTGTTTTCCATTTACTCCTCTATCTGTTCCCGCCCACAGCAACAATTTGTCTATTGTTGCTGTTGATGTAAATAATATATGTTATGTTTCTGTATATTATCCCCGACCTAGTATAGAAATTTTTAATGAAATTAACAATCTATTTAATTTATTACCAAAACCTTTTGTATGTATGGGGGATTTCAATGCTCGTCACCAGAGTTGGGGTTACTCTTCTTCTTCTTGTCACGGAGAACAGCTCTTGGATCTTCTTGATTCACATAACCTATGTATTTTAAATACTGGTTTGCCAACACGCCTTGGTGGGCCTAGGGAAGATCCCAGTGCCCCAGATTTATCCATTTGTACACCTGATCTTGCATCCTGCCTTTCTTGGAGCCCTCTGACATCCAGATATGGTAGTGATCATTTCCCATTATTAATCACTTTTCCTTTTAAGAAACCTCCAAGGCAGTTAAAATCACCACGTATGAAATATAAATTGAATAAGGGTGACTGGGGTGTGTTTAGAAGGAGGGTTGAGCAGATGGTGTTAGAAATGCCTCAAGTATCTCATGAAAATGCATCCATTTGCTCTGAGATGTTAGCTAAAATATTAATTGAGGCAGCTACTGAAACTTTCCCTTTAAAGAATTGTCGACCTAGTAAGATACCATCTCCACCATGGTGGGATGAAGAGTGTACTAATGCAGTTAAACAAAGGAAAGAGGCAGAAAAACAATATTGTATTCAAATGTCTGACAATAACTTTATTAATTATATACAAATGGCAAATAATACCAAGGAACTACTTAAAAGAAAAAAGTTTGAAGGCTGGCAATGTTTCTGTGCATCACTTTGCCCTAATGTTAAACCATCCATTGTGTGGCAAAATATTAGACGGTATAGGTCTGCTTTCAATGACACACAACAAAATAAAATGACTCCCACTCTTGCTGAGCAGATCATGGATCATTTGGCTCCACCTTCTGTTCCTGAAAATTATGTTTTGATTCCATCTTCAGTACCAGCACCTTTAACAAATATTAATAACAATAAAATAGACCTTAATTCTCCTTTCACTCTGTATGAGCTGAAAGGAATTCTTTCGCATGTTAAGGACTCGGCGCCGGGCGAAGATGGTATACCGTATTCATTTTTGTCCAACCTTGATAATAATGGTCTTAATTATTACCTTTCTCTAATTAACACTGTAATCTTCTCTGGTAAAATTCCCAAATCTTGGCGAACCCAAACTTTGATATTCACTTCACTTCTTAATTGAATGGCACCAGATAACTTTGATATTGTTATTGAAGCCAAATAAAACGAGTTCAGATCCGTCATCGTATCGGCCAATAGCTTTGTCTTCGGTACTAGCTAAAATCGCATAATAGGCTTGGAAATGATTGCTACTTTTAAGGAATTCTCATTTGATGATATTATTATTTTTTATCACAATGATTTCACTAGTGATATATGATTTGCAATGATTTTTCAATATACACCGCTTGTTATCATTTCCCGGTATAACAACCAATTCAACTAACAAACCAATCTTTTAGAGGAATCACGAAAAATAAACTCTATTTTTGAAAATACTATTTAACACATACCTACGAACACTTTAAAAACGAATCTATTTTTATTCACATAAAATTACAAAAACTAATGTATCAAGCATTGGCATTTTTCATTGGAAAACAAAATCATGTCACAATTAAATAATTAAAGATATCACACGCACTTCGGGAATGATGAATGATGTCAAATTATTTATAATTTCGTGATCACAAACAATGATTTTTCGATCCTGCTACATATCATCCTACAGAAGTTAGCACTTTATGCTTTTTGGTTTAAGGTTTATTTTAAAATACTCTTAAAAGCTAATCAAGCTCAAAGATTTCTTCATTTTTTTTTGTTGTTGTTAATTTGTTCATGACCATGGACACAAAGTCCTTCAGTCGCATACATTTTAATTTTAATATCACATATAGTCCGCACATTAACTTTCACATAGTCCGCATGATCAGTCACCGTCCAGTCATGTTTTAGTAAAATGGTGGTCATTGTACTAGAACTTTTCATGAACTTTTTGAGACAACTTGTAAAGTCACGATACACATAATTCATTTCATTTCACTTCACTGGTGCACATGGATTGATCTTTATTGAATAAAATACCACCGATAATATGCAATAAAACTCAAAATACATGAATTTATGAAAATAAAAATAAAAACGCTACGTCACTCTGCAAGTGCCCGCCAAAAAGTCCTCTTCATTATTCTTTTTATTGGGCTGCCATTCGCAACCAAATTATTTTTATTAGGACCTGTTTTTGCCAATGTTGAATTAATTTATACGTTCTTCTTCTTAGTTTTCTTTATTCCTTTTAAAACTGATATGTTTAAAATTGTAATAAAAAATACCAATATTAGGATTTATTTATATAGTAGATCTATCAATGAAATGATATGAAAGATGAAAATATAATGATGGATGAATGATGGATGTGATAAGTACCTAATATGATTTGTAACAGGCTATGTCATGGACGGTAGCAGGTGTGACGTATGACAAACATAATCATATGATTTGTCACCTGCTACTTGTGATTTATGCCATTACTAGAGCATAATAATTTATTATCAAATACTCAGTTCGGTTTTAGGAAAGGTAAATGTACTTTTGACAGCTTAGCCATTTTTACCACAGATGTACGTTTAGCGCTATCTAGAAATGATTCTTTGGTTGCAGCCTTTTTAGATATAAGTGCGGCATATGATAATGTTAATATTTCAATCCTCCAACAAAAGTTAATGTTATTAAATATTCCAATTATTTTAGTAAATTTTATTGTAAATTCATTATATGAAAGATTTATTAAATATCCAATAGATTCAAGTGACAGTACATGCATATGTCGAACAATCTGGAAGGGATTGCCTCAGGGCTCCGTGCTTAGCCCTATATTGTATAACATATACACATATGATTTAGAGTGCTCTCTTACTAGATATGCTAATGTCCTTCAGTATGCGGATGACTTGCTTCTTTATGTTCCTGGGTCCAAAACAGATGATATTTGTGAATCTTTAACCACTGCTTTAATTGAGTTAAAGGTCTGGCTAGATTACTATGGTCTTGCCCTATCACCAACAAAAAGTTCGGTTGTACTATATACGAGAAAACGGAAATTGCCAGCAGTTAATGTTGAGTATGGAGATTTATCTTTACCAGTCAAAGACCAGGCAAAATTTATGGGAGTAATTTTAGATTCAAAATTAACTGGAATGCCTCATTGCGAATATATTTTGAAAAGGTGTGAACGTAATTTAAACATTTTACGATGCCTTTCTGGTGTTTGGTGGGGCGCACATCCTTCTTCCATGAGACTTTTATATAATGCCCTGATAAGAAGTGTACTGGATTACGGAACATTTTTGTTGCATCCAGGAAATGTGGGTGCTTTCAAGAAACTGGATGGCATTCAATCGAAGGCTCTGAGGATTATTACGGGGGCTATGAAATCTAGTCCAATAAATTGTCTTCAAGTGGAGTGCTGTGAACCCCCTTTATCGTTAAGAAGACAGTACCTAAGTGATCGTTATTATTTCCGTAGTTTACAATTGAAATGTCATCCGTTACATTCTAAATTAAAACAGCTAGCTGAAGAGGTAGATTCATCAAATTATTGGACGCATAAGGATGCTCCTTGTCTTGTTAAAAGTCTGCGTAAATATAACAAATTAGAAGCTCCAACTTACCAAAGTAATCAATTACCCTTATATTGTCATAATTTCAATTCTCTCATTGTACCACCACGAATCGAATTCAGTATAGGAGTATCAAAGAGCAATACCAATCAAGATGTCGAATTTAGGCGTATTATTGACAATGACTGGACTGGTTGGCATCAAATCTATACTGATGCGTCTAAACATTCTAATGATAGTTGTGTTGGCGTTGGGGTTTACCATTCACAGTATAAAATTGCACAAAAAATTAAGTTACCTCCCGAATCTAGTGTATATACCGGTGAATGTTATGGTCTTTTAAAGGCCATTGAGTATGTAATCCTACTGAAGCTATCAAAAGCAATAATTTTTTGTGATTCGCTGAGTTCCTTACAATCTTTACAACGATTTCCCTTTAACTCTCATAAACAGTCTCCTATTATCTTTGATATTAAAAACCTTTTATATTTATGCTCATCAAGGGGTTATGGAATCGTTTTCGCTTGGATTCCAAGTCATGTGGGCATTTCTGGTAATGAAAAAGCTGATCGGTTAGCTAACGAAGCTATTCATGTCGGAGATGTATGTCCGTATAGTAATTATTGTCACGACTTGGTTTCTCTGTCCAAACTTTATTTGTATGATGAGTGGAGTAGACTCTGGGTTGATGATGTCACCAAAGGGAAATATTATCGACTAATACAGAAGTCTATTCCACGTAAGCCGTGGTTTAACAACCTTCAGTTTAGCAAAAGAATCACTTCTGTTTTATGCAGACTCCGTTTGGGTCATGTTTGTACCCCTGCACACTTATTCAAATTTAAAATTGTTGCTGATCCTATGTGCTCTTGTGGAGAGTACGGGGACTTGAACCACATTTTTTTTTCTTGTACATTGTATAATAGGTCTGCTTTTATTTCCCAACTCCTGGCGATCCGTATTCCATTTCCTACTTCTATTATTTGTTTACTACATTATAATGATACAGATGTATATAGCATATTAGCCAGATTTATCGATATTAATGATATCAAACTATAATTATTGTTCCAATATGTATTGTAAATATGTTTATGTATTTAGTACTATAGAAACCAATCCTTTTCCCGTTCCAAATTCCTCGCTTTAATATTTTTTTTATATCCTTGGTTTCCCTACCTTTGTCATTGGCTAATGCAAACTTCGCAAAGCCAGAAAAAAAAAAAAAAAAAAAAAAAAAAAAAACCGTGTGACGCCATATTTAAAAAAAAAATTGCGCGGGACGGGCTGTCATTTTGATTTGACTATTGACAAATAAGAAATAATAAGAAGTGAAGTAACGAAAAAAGCTACGCGAAAAAGTAAAAATAATTTAGTTTTTTTTTGTGTTATTTAATTTGTTTCTGCTTGCTGCTGAGTCGGTTGAATGTCCTACTTGCGATCATATCATACAATTATATTCTCTTTGATACTCTCTTTATTTACTATAGCTAGGAGGAGGAATTAGGATTCTCATGATAGAACAAAAATATGTACGAAAGCCATAAAGCAGGAGATTCATTGCCGGAGGGCAATAGCAATAACCATACATCTATTATTGATACTTCTTTGCTTCAACAATATAAACTTTCCGCTCAAAGGTTTGTAAAGTTTTGTTTGAACTTCAATGAAATTAGTCAATGAAAACATGATATGTTTCTTTAGGAATCTGAGGCATTATAATGAGACCTTTACATATCATCACATGCTTTGGGTATACCTACATTCAAAACATTACAGATCTTCAAATGTATCATCCAATATTCTACTCAACAACATCTGGCGAAACAACCAGGAACACATCAATAGTAATGCAATGGACAACATTTTTAAGTCAGTTAATGCACTCCTGCAAAACTCTGACACAAGTAATATGGAAACATGGAGAAGTTCATTGAGGTAATGAAATGAAATGAAATGAAATAATTTATTCATTCAAATAGGCCTTCACAGGCACTTATGAATAGTCAAACTCTAATACTCTAATGCACGGTTCGGAAGGTTGATTTTGCTGAGAAGAGCCGGCAATAAACTCAGCAATTACTCTTTTCAAAAACAAACTTAAATTTATTACATCAGATGTTTCCTGCGAGAGCGAGCGCTACAACCACGCATTTTTATCATTTAAATATTCTTTAATATTGTAGTAAGCCTTCTGTACTAAAGCTAAGTGGAATAGCCAGAAGATATGAAAAGTATAGTTAAGTTAACATATCATGCATAAGTTTAAAATATTCAATAACAATGTAGGTATCTATTTTAAAAGGTATATATGTAAAATGCATTTATAAAAACTTCCCTCCAATATGTTTTCAGTACATTTGCAGACCCAGAATTAATATTGAAAAACTCACTACCTTCATGTAATCAATGTGAAACTGATATACCAGATTATATTGGTCTTGATCTGTTTCAAAAGAATGAATGTAGGTGCGAATTAGGTATTACAAATGCCAAACCAAAACAAAATATTGAAAACAAGCAACCTATAATTATTAAATCATTAAGTTGTGAAGGTTCAAGCCAGAACATGAAGTCTGGTGAAGACCAGAAACTTTTTAAACCTAGATTTGGCCGTCCAAGGAACATACCAAAGAGTTCTATTCCTAAAAGTACAGCTGTAATTGAAGAAATGGATTCAACAAAGGAAGAGGAGGAATACAAAGCACATAAGAGCCAAGTAGCTAAGATTACCTTCAAGACGGCGAAGGAACAGCTATTGGCTTCCAATCCAGCTGCTAAAAGGACTTTGGGTGCTTCGAGAAAGGCTCAGGCGAAATTTGTGTGCCCCATGATTGGAGCTCAGTAAGAAAGATAATTTATTTTTTAATGTCACTATGTCTCTTTCTAACAAAGAACATAAGAAAAGGATGTAAGAAATTTAGTCCTGTCAAATTAGTCCAATGCTTGTTTTCAATATAAATTTAGTCGCCATCTATCGCGGTCACGCCTAAATACACGCAAAATAAGACGGCAAAGATTAATTTGACAACTTAAATAATGTTCTATCCTTTTTCAATCATGTTCGTAAGAAAGAGATGAGATGTGACTAAAATTAGTTTAGTGCGATTTACAACAGAATCGGCACCAGTGTCACCTTTATTCCTGAGGGAACATTTTGTATCATAAGGATGAATCTATGTTCATGCTTATGTAAGCACATGAAAATGCTACATTCCATCCAAATCAGCGTGGCTGCCATGTATTTATGGTGTTAATAGTTATAAACACCATTCATGAATTTCATCCAAGGACGGCCCACCAACTCTCCACCAGGTCTTCATCGTACGATGCACCATTGGATAAAAATTAATGGTGTTCATTATGATGACCACCAAATATGCTTGGTAGGCCCACTGTACAGCCATTGGCACATACTACTACAAACTTTAATATAAGTATGAGTCCACAGTTGAATTGAACTCTTAATACCCAGTTTCTTTCGTGGCTTTGTGTGTTTACTATGTTAGCCAGAATATTATCATCACTTACCATGGTGATGGTTTCATTACTATAATTAAGTAATGGCATAGTATTTTTTTGTATACAACTTAGTCGTCAAACAATCATGCAGCCTGCGTGGTGATAAGCAGTTACCGTAGCCATATGGACGCTTGCAACTCACGCGATACTGATACTCACGTGCAGCAATATAAAGTAATTTGGCTGTGGTAGTCTGTAAAGTGGAGGTACGTATTGAGAAGTTTACTTGTATAATGTTCTATAAAATGTTACAGGGATAAACAGGAGGGCAATGAACCAGATGTAACAGAAGTTGATGAGAGACTCAAACATATAGACCCGAAGATGATAGAGTTGATTGAAAGTGAAATTATTGATAAGGGAACACCTATTGGTAAGATCATATTTGGTAGAGTAGGTACCTTCTCCGTAATTGCTTATGCAAAATTGATTATTCTGTGAATCTATATTAGTCTGGGATTTACTGTCTCTCTCTTTATATTACTTAGCAATCAAGTATATGGCCCGCCTAAGGGTAAGCAGTTACTATGGACGTTTGCAACACCTGGGGTTGCTGTCCTTGCAATAACCTCTTCACACTCCCACCCTTATTTAAGAACCCCATGTCTCTTAAATTTTAGGTTCCTTTCGGGTGTCTTTACTGTGCCTGTGTTTGAGCACAATCTCACCTTGGTAAGCGATGATGTGGCCTAAGTGGTTGTGTGTGGTAAGCATACAAAGCCTAGAAGGAACTGGCTCTTAAGTGCAGATGTGAGAAAACACCGATAGGTGCTTGGCGACAGATTTTCAAGTTGAGGGTGGTAGCCAGCCAGGTGGGTACTACAATTTAGATTACATTGTTGTACCCGGGATCTTCGTCTTGGTATCCGACGTCACTACGACTGAGCTATCATGGCCTAATTAAATTCAACTGTATGTACCAATTTAACGTTCATAAGTGCCTTACTAGGGCCTAAACTGAATAAATGACTTCTTGAATTGATTTGTTTTTTTTATAATTCAAATATGATTGGTAATGTAGGGTGGGAGGACATAGCTGGTCTGCAGTTAGCCAAGTCTGTGATCCAAGAGGCGGTGGTGTGGCCGCTGCTGCGTCCCGACATATTCACGGGCCTGAGGCGACCGCCCAAAGGGATACTGCTGTTCGGACCTCCTGGCACTGGGAAAACTTTAATTGGTATATATTTTTTCGATTAGTACTCTGTTAACTAGGTATAGTTACGGAATGCATTATCTACACCTATATTATAAAGAGGTAAAGTTTGTTAAGTATATTAGGTTTTATTTAATTAATCCATGAAAATGTCTAAATTCCTTTTTTCCCCTTATTTAAGGGAAGGCTCATTTAAAGGAGGTATGATTGAATTGTTATGCGATGCAGGTAAATGTGTGGCGGCGCAGTGCCACGCGACATTCTTCAGCATATCGGCGTCCTCATTAACCTCCAAATGGATCGGCGACGGAGAGAAGATGGTGCGGGCGCTGTTTGCGGTCGCCAGGTGCCATCAACCCGCTGTAACTATACACAAACATATTTGTCTTTCCTGTCTCACTGTCCAAATATACCGCAGTGCAACTAAACTCACAGAACCCAGCCTTTAACCACCAATAGGCTAGTGCAGGGGTCGGCAACCTGCGGCTCGCGCGCCTCATGCGGCTCTTTCGATGTAAAGTTGCGGCTTTTCAGATCCATACTACGCAAAAAATAATAATTGTATCAAAACCCTTTAAAATCATGCAATCGATCGATTTGGAGTACTGAAGATCTTCGAGTTGACATATTCGACAGTTTTAAAACAGCCACAAAAAAATGGCTCTTTAAAAACTGGGAAATTTTGTAAATTGTAAGTTTTGGCTCTTCCGTCTCAAAAGGTTGCCGAATCCTGAGCTATAGTGGCCTGAAATATTCTATTTAGTCCGTAATTTACATTATCAAAAAATATTTGTTACATATTTTTTTTTTTCGTCAATCAAACGAAAAATGACGAAGATATGGGAGCCAATTCTCATTCACTCGAATTCATCACTCGTTCCAAATAAAGATCGAACTCGTACTTTTTTCGAGTGAAAATCAAGTTAGGCTATTCTGAGAATTTCGAAGCCGCCATTTTTCGAGGGCTAGCGCTCGAACTACTTCGACTGGTCGGGACCGTTCGAAACGTATTTCGAATGCGAACTATCAAACGTCAAACAGTTAGGTTGTCATTTGGAAACGTGATGACAGATAAGCCTAAGGATTTTCGTTACGCACAGAAAATATTAAGAAGTAAATGTTGCCATTATGATGTTTGATAGTTCGCATTCGAAATACGTTTCGAACGGTCCCGACCAGTCGAAGCAGTTCGCAAGCTAGCACTCGAAAAATAAGAGAAAATGGCGGCTTCGAAATTGTCAGAATAGCCTAACTTGATTTTCACTCGAAAAAAGTACGAGTTCGAACTTTATTTGGAACGAGGGATGAATTCGAGTGAATGAGAATTGGCTCCCTGGTCTGTTGAAGTTCCGTGTACACTTCACAAACAAGTGTCGTCACCCCACACTCGGACTTTGACGCGCCATATCATTGTCAATTTTTATTGGTTTGATAAAGCAAAAAATACGTATCCAGTATTTTCTGATAATCTGGCGGAATAATTTGTTTTTTTCTTAACCAGACCTTTTTGGAACACCTTATCCTTCTCTGAGAATAAATTCGTCATACCAATAGCCAATAAATTTTAATATAATTGCAGGTAATATTTATAGACGAGATAGACTCGCTGTTGACACAGAGGAACGACACCGAACACGAAGCTACCAGACGGATCAAGACAGAGTTCTTGGTGCAGTTTGATGGGGCGGCCACTGGTATTTTATTAAATTCAACTACTTCCTTACACAATGGTGCTGATTCTATTGTTTACAACTAAACTAATTTACTCTATGTTTCTCACTATGTCTCTTTCTAGTAAAGAACATAAGAAAAGAATGTAAGAAATTTAGTCCTGTGAAATTAGTGCAATGCTTGTTTCGCCATCAGTTAAGTCAAATGAAGACGGCAAATACTAATTTGACAGCTTTAAATATGTTCTATCCTTCTTCAATATTGTTTGTAAGAAAGAGATGTGGTGTGACTAAAATTAGTTTAGTGCGATTTACAACATAATCGGCACAATTATCAACCTTATATCTTTGGTATAGAGGTGTATTGAAAATCACGTAATGTTTGTTCAGGTGAAGAAGATCGTCTGCTAATAGTGGGTGCAACAAACCGGCCTCAGGAGCTGGACGAAGCGGCTCGCAGGAGACTAGTCAAGCGGCTCTACATACCGCTACCTGATGTTGATGTAATTACTAATTAGCCATGAAATTGCTTATGGATTTCTGGCGCTGGTATATTTTCGAAAATTAAATATTGATCAATTTTATGAGCAAATCTGGAACAACAGCTCATAATCGTGGTTACTAGAGAGAGAACTACTTCACGGATTTTACGTGTTCTTTGGTTAATTTGAACCACTAGCTGTCCCCCGCGGTTTCACCCGCGTACCCGGTATAAAAACACAGTAAAACAATTCCTTTTAATGAAAAAAAAAAACTAATCGGACTGGTAGGTAGTTCCAGAGATTGTCGGTATCTAGGGTATATTACCGATTGCAGCGCCATCTGTTTAGGAGGAGTTCAGTGACATACACACGTACAGTACAATTAACTCCCTGGATGGTTTAAATAGGGTAGGGTAGGGTAGCACCACGCGAACGACGTTGCGCCGGGCAGCTAGGCCTAGTATAAAAAGTATTAACAATAATAATATTTTAATTAATTAAAATAAAACTTTTTTTGATATTTAAAAGATTCTCATTTTGCGTCCCCAGGCTCGCGGACAAATAATAGCGAACCTGTTGAAGAACGAAAACAACAACTTATCGTCAGAAGACATGGGTGAGATCGCGACCCTAACAGATGGGTACTCGGGCGCGGATATGAAGTCCTTGTGCTCTGAGGCCGCTATGGGGCCTATACGCTCAGTACCCCTATCGCAAATTGTCAGCATTGATAGAGACAAGGTTGGTACTTTCACATATTTTTTTTTACTCTTCAGAGATGTCATAAGCGAGGGATAAGCCCTAACTACTTTTCATCTTTTTGAAACCGTCTTTGTTATACGGTCTACTATACAGGGCGTCCCACGGCTATGCCACATGGAGGGAAAGTACCTTAAATATTGTAGATGGAACATTTTACTAAAAGAAGGCATTTTTTTAATTTAAAAAACAATTTAAACTGCATGCATAGATTTTTAAATAGTTACATGGTTGAACCGGGAATCGTCAGTGGGGAACCGGTAGACAGTTTACTTTTTCACAGGATGTGAATTTCTATTGCCGCTATAACGACAAATAATAAAAACTAAATAAAAATCAAGGGTGTGCGAGTCCGACTCGCACTTGACCGGTTTTTTATTTTAATATTTGTGTTTGTAATTTTTCAGGTACGTGCGGTTTGTGTACAAGATTTTATCAACGCGTTGCAGAGGGTGAGGCCCAGTGTTTCGCAAGATGATTTAGGGCAATATGTGAAGTGGAATAATACTTACGGACAAGGATTCTGAGAGTTTATTGAAATATTACATAAATAAAAATAAATAAACAAGTAAATACGATTGTTTGATATTTGCCTTCGCACCCAGTCCACCCTCTTCCTATGCTCTCTTCTTCTTTTTAAGTTTGGCAACCAAGCCCAAATTAGGGCTCATTTCTGCCAGTGTCGAGTTATATTATAGTTTCCAGTCACAATAAATCCCTTTCACATAAAGTCCTCAGTCAGTCACCGTCCATAAAAGTCATGTTTTACTAAAACTTTTCACGGACTTTTTGAGACAACTTGAAAAATCACGATTCACATAATTCATTTAATTTCACTTCACAGGTGCACATGGATGATCTTTATTAGGTAAAATACCACCGAAAATACATAATAAAACTCAAAATACACGAATTTATGAAAATATAAACGAAAATGCTACGTCAATCTGCAAGTTCCCGCCAAAAAGTCCCCTATGCTCTCACTCATCGCTATTAACTGGACAATTTATGGAAGCGTGAGCAAAGAGACAAACATGACGCCTGTCCTGAAGTTATAGGCTGACAGTGCTTCGCGTGTAAAAGAAACTTAGTTTTATAAATAGGTTTTTTTACTGTTTATAGGCCTGTGTTTTACCACAATCTCACCATGGTAAATGATGATGTGGCCGAAGGTAGTAAGCGCACAAAGCCTAGAAGGAAGTGGCTCTCAATTCCAACTGTCGGAACACACCGATAGGTGCTTGGTGATAGATGATTCGAACTTGGGACCTTCGTTTCGGTAACCGACGTCACTACCACTGAGCTATCATCGCCTTAACATTATTAAAGCCCCTCATGTTGAAAATCTGTTGCCAAGCAAAGGGGCGTAGCTACCGCCATATCACCCATATCAAAGCTACGGGGCCCCGAATGTAGAGGTACAAGTTCGTAGCCGACAGCAGCAGGCGTCGTGTCGCAGCGACACTACTTCTTTCGTTTCTATGTATTACTATGGAGGTGAGGTGTCACTGGCTACGGAAGTTAATTTGATAGTAATACATAGTAACCAGAAGTGTCGCGATATGCGACACGTCGTCTTACCATGGTGATATTGCGGTCAAACACAGGCCTTATCGTTATACACAAATAATAAGAAAAAATATATTTTTAATTTCAATGCATCGTCGTTAATAGTCTAATTTTAGTCGTAATTATAAATCGATGTATTCGATGCATCATCGATGTATATCGTCTCCTATCGTCCCTCCCTACCAAAGAGTATTCAATCTCCCTACCCGCGAAATGAAATGTCAAACAAACAGCTGTTTATTGAACTTTGAATTGATTTTTTGGCGCGGAATGTTTACCTAAATGATTTTTTTTGATGAAAAATGAATTTATGTTATCAATTAGTCACACAAAATCTATGAATTTAATTAATATTTAAGTGAAGTATATAACCTGCTATCATGGATCAAGAAAACAGAGTGGTAGTGCTTATTGACATGGACTGTTTTTATTGCCAAGTTGAGGAGAAATTAAACCCTGAGCTCAAGGGAAAACCTATCGCTGTAGTGCAATACAACCCTTGGAAGGGCGGGGGGTGAGTTGTGCTTAAATTTATTTATAATTTTTGCCATAAATTACAACAATACGTCCTGACCATTCAATCCTCGCCAAAATACGTTCTTCATTGACTTATATATTACTAGCTGCCCTCCTATGTAACTACAAACGGGTTCCCGTTTGCTACTTGAAAAGTCTACTTTTCCAATTTGAACATAATTGAATGGACAAACCAATACAATACTACATTGCAGTCAGGAAGTCAGCCGTATAATTTAAGAGTTACATCTGCCAGATCTGGATGGAATCTTTGTCCTACACTTGTTCATATTTAGACTTTTAAGCAATCCCAGAAATAAGTAGCCTAAGCAGATAGTTGTTTGCCATTCTTCAAAAAGCTACCTGAGAACAACTCTGAATACTTTCATAGGTTTAAGCGTCAAATACACTAGTGTCCGGCAACATGCCCTGCAACAGTTTACAGAGATTTTTTTTGTACATTTTAATTGTCTAGGGACATTCCACATACTTGCCCTCGGACATGTTCCGCAACATGTAGCTCCATTTGCCCCCTATTACTAGTAGTGTATTTGAAGCTTAATCCTACCATAAGAGACAAGCCATTAATGCAAGCATTTTTCATTGACTTCTTTTTTAATTCCTATCGAATTACTTGTTATAAATAAAACTTTGTAATTTTCAGTATCATAGCTGTGAACTATGTCGCAAGGGGAATGGGAGTTACCCGACACATGAGAGGAGACGAGGCCAAGGAGAAATGCCCTGAAATTGAGCTACCTTCTGTGCCCTGCCATAGAGGAAAAGCCGACATTACGAAGTAAGATTCTCTTATTAATAAAATAGATAGTACTTTATTTTTACAATGTTACACCACACCCCATATAATGGGCGATCCTCTAAAGTGAACTCAAACAAGTTGTTTTTGGTAAACCCTTAGTGAAATATAGTCAGATTTCAAAATCAGTCTGAAAATATTCTACAAATAAACTAATAATCTGGAACTTATCAACAAACTAGCTGTGCCGTGACCCCCTTTCCTGGGCCTTTTATGTCCCTCTCCATGCCATAGGCTATCTAATTTCCAGTTTCATGGCAAACATTTAATCATGAAAATGTAACAATGAGACAGACACTTTGTATATTGGATGTAAAAAAAAAACAGTTTTTTTTGCTGACTTGATTCCAGGTACAGAGATGCGGGTAAGGAAGTAGCCAGGGTACTGCAGAAGTTCACCCAACTACTAGAAAGAGCTTCAATTGATGAAGCATACTTAGATATAACTGCACCTGTGAGTTTTTCAATGAAATGTTTGATTTCTTACCACCAGGCATACAAAAAAAAACCTAGAGCTTATTACCTAAAATATTGTAAATGCATGCTTAGATGTTGTATTAATTTTGCATGCCCTACATTCTTTTAATCCATTTTTTCCATGATGGTTCTTTTAATGAATTCCAGGTGGAAGAAAAATTAAAAATACTGAACATAAACACAGTGAACACAGATATGCACATGCCAAACACTTATGCACTTGGCTATGAATGCGTAGATGAGTTCCTAGCTGACGTGCACAGCTATGGCATGGACTCTATAGACTTTGACTTTGAACACGCAAAACGTTTGGTGGTTGGTGCTGTTATTGTCAGTGAGATCAGAGCTGCAGTTTACGAAGAAACTGGTATGTTTAAAAGGGTGGTGGATTTTGTTGTATAACTATGTGATTAGTGGGCTACTTGCCTTAATCTAGTAAGACTGAATTTGTATTGAATTGATGATCAGCGCCTAATTGTACAATTGTATTAAAAAATTAAATATAACATAATTAATCAACAGGTTACAGATGTTCAGCAGGCATAGCTCACAACAAAATCCTTGCTAAGCTTGTTTGTGGTATGAACAAACCAAATAAGCAAACTGTATTACCCAAACACTCTGTCAATATTTTGTACAAGTAAGTAAATCTTAAATTCATTTATTTGTCTAGAAATTTCCAATATATTTAATAATCTGGTTCATCTTCAGGACACTTCCATTAAAGAAAGTAAAGCATTTAGGAGGAAAGTTTGGTGACACTGTGTGTGAAATGCTAAAAATCAACATAATGGGTGAGCTTCAGAAGTATTCCGAAAAAGAACTCCAAGCCAAGTTTGATGAGAAGAATGGGTAAGAGCAATCAGAAGTTGTAGTATATTTTGTTATAAAACTTATATTTATTATTGTAATTCAAATTCCAGATCATGGCTCTACAATATTGCCCGCGGAATTGATTTAGAACCAGTGCAAGCCAGGTTTAATCCAAAGAGTATTGGATGTTGCAAACAGTTTCGCGGCAAATCAGCTCTCCTCGATTTGGACAGCCTGAGAAAATGGTTGAAAGACCTTGGAGATGAAATAGAAGATAGACTAGAAAAGGATGCTTTAGAAAATAATAGGACACCAAAACAGATGGTTGTGAGTTTCTCAACACAGCTTCCAGATGGAAAGGATACGAGTAGCTCAAGATCATACAATTTTGTTCCTGGCGATGAGTTATGTGGTGAACTTTTGTCAAGTAAAGCATTAGAACTGCTTTTGGAAAGTGCTGAAGGAGTTAAATCAAAAGGTGAACTCTTTCTAACCATATTCGGTTCTCTAAAACTTGGTTGCAATTGTTCTGATAACATAATATTAATTATTTCAGATGGAGAAAGTAACAGAAGGTTGAAAGGTCCGATCAAATTCCTTGGTATTAGTGTCGGAAAGTTTGAAGATCACTCGGAAGTGAAGAAAACAAAAAGAATACTTGATTACTTTGGTGTAGGGACATCAAAAGATGTAACAGTTACAGATAAATCTAAGTATGATGTAAAACTCAATGATGATAATGTTGCAGATAAAAATACTAGTAAAAAGAATAAGGGTAAAGAGTACATTCTACATAAATTCTTCCAAGTTACTGATAAAAGTACAGACATCAAAAATAAAGATGATAACCCACAATCTAAAGCGGATGATATTCCTGTACTAGAGGCATGTTTGGATAAACAGGAATCTTTCTTTGCCAAGATTTTAAATGGGCAGTTAAACAAAGAAATACCTACACCCAACACGTCAAATTCATTGACATCAGTGCGACCGATGACTCCCGTTTGTGATATAATCAACTGTGGAGATGATAGCAATGACACAGAAGTTTCTGGGTCTACCATTGACATGGAAATCAATAAGAGCATAGCTTTATTTGAAGATGATCCAGACGATGTTAGCAGAGTTTCTAATATAAGACAACTACTAAACAGTACCAAGCTAATTAATGAAAATAGCAATGGAACAGAACCAGAAGAATTAACTGTCAATACAGATCTAGATAAAATAGAAGTAGCGACAGTTCATACTGAAGAAAGGTTTGAATGTCCTGATTGCAAGAAAAGTATATCAATCAAAATGTTTGATGAACATGCAGATTACCATCTCGCTCTAAAACTTAGAGAAGAGGAACGACAGATAGTGCGTAAAGAAATAAAGGACAGAAATAATCAAAAAGTAGTTGCTAATAATCAGAAGGAAATAACTAATAATAAAATTGCTACTAATAATCAGAAAGTAGTCATTAGTGTTCCTAAACCAGTAACTAATACAGAAGTGAGGAGTAAAGAGGATCAGAGCAATAAAAATGAAACTATGTCGTCAATAGCTAACTTTTTCACTAAAATTGATGAAAACATCCCAACTGAGGTGTGTTCAGAATGTCATAAAAAGGTTCCTCTACAAAAATTTGCTGAACATTTAGATTTCCATGAAGCTCAAAAGTTAAATAGGGAACTAAATAAGAAAAGTACAATTTTGAATACAAACAGCAGTACAAAAAGGAAACGAAAATCTACATCGCCAGTCAAGAAGAAAAAGATGCCATGTAAATCTATCGACTCTTTCTTTAAGTAGTAAGTATAAGCATACCTTGCCGTTGTTGACCTGTGACAGTACCTACCCTGCAGTGCAGGCTTGATTGTTATTTTGATAGTTGTTAACGGAATAACATTTGCTTTGTCAGTTTTATAATTTAGCCAAATATTGTTGCTGTAATAAAGGCGTCAAGCATAGCTGAGCAACTGAGGTCGCAAGACAAGTGTGTGCAATAAATATACCAACAAATGTAATAATCTATATTAACTAGCTTTCCGCCCGCGGTTTCACCCGCGCCCTTAACTTATCCCTAAGGAATGGAATTTCCAAAAATACTTTCTTAGGCTACTAAAGGAACCAATGTACCTATACTAACTTCTGAGTTAATCGAGGACAAATCCCTTTAGAATAGTAATACCAAGCAATCCAATTCCGCAACTAGTACCGTAGTAGACCAATCACTGCATCATGTTTTCTTGAATTGGCCAATCAGGTAGTAAGTGTCCTCACTTAGCCAATCATAGAGCTTTGTCGATGGTGGGAAAAGAAGTGGGAAGTTCATTTTGAAATCTATTTCAAAATGAACGTTATTGCGCTAAATTGTTCGATGGATTTTTTCGTGAAACACGCCATTCAACACTCTAGAAAAGTCATAGACACATTTCTGTGTCTAGTTTCATTTTTGGTTGTATTTAAATAGATAGTAGGTAAAATTTTGCTGTGTATGTGTTGGTGGTAGTAACTAATTGGTTTGTATTAACTTTCCCTATCATGGATATTGTTCCTTCGAACCCCGGACCCTTCTGTTGTGATGGACACTAGATGCGTGTCCGCCTCTGTTTTCTCAAAGCGCGAATAAGCGTCGCCGCGTCGTTTAGATATTGAAAGTAACTCACCGGTTTCAGCAGCCCAGAAAACCATTATTGACCCGTCTTCCTCGACTATATCCATTCAAATGCTGTTAACCACTCGTTGTTATTTGAAGGAAGATATAGGCCCGTTTATTTCCATATCTCTCGGTCTGAACATGATCCTTCGGCTGGGACTACTATTAGACCCATTAAATTTGGATATTTTTTAGTATCTAATAAAATCAAAGACATTTGCAAGAATGGTAGGTATTAAAAAGGTACGACGTAACAGAATTAGCATTGAGTTTATGTCAGCAGGAGCTGCGCTTCTTTAGATTGTCCTTTATTACCGCAGCATAAATATGTTGCCAATATCCCCTCAAATAATATCACTCGTATGAGACTTGTACCAGTAGATATACCAGTAGTGGTCAATGGATGACTGACTTGAATTCACTGAATCTTCCTGATGGCTGTGGATATATTTTAAAAGCCCGAAGACTAAATAGAAAAACAGTAGATGGAACAGTGACTTGGATCCTAACTCAAAGTGTTGTAAAGCATGGCCAATTGCTTCCAAATCGAGTTCATTCTTTCCACACGTCTTTCTGTTGAAACATATAGGCTTTCGACGATACAGTGCCATAATTACTGCAGATTTGGACACATTAAAACTCAATGGCGTGCTTTCAAGCCTCGTTGCTCACAACCCCATACGGGTGATAGTTGTGGCAGTTACTATACTCTTTGATTGTAATTTTACCGAAGATAAGGCTATAGGTATATTTATATTTTTCGGGTAAACATTTTGCAACAAATAAAAATTGTCCTGAACCACCTGAACATTGTTTGGAATGGCTAATGGAAAGCAAAGCGGATTACTTGCTAAAGTCCAATTAGTCCAATAGTATGTACTAACAACTGACATAAGTATAACTAGCTTTTTAGAGTGCGTACCAAGCCAGAAAAATATGGCAATGTCAGATGAAACAAACTTATGTCTAATCTTCGCGTGCAGATGAGATGGAGATAGCGTGTTCCGCGGATCAAAAATGAACTAAGCGCTTTTTATCTAAATAACTCGTAAAGTATAGAATATTTTAAAAAATCGTTAGTAGCAGCCCTAGGTCATATGTTAGTGATATTATTTATCGAATTTTTGTCTTAATTAGATACACCATGAACGAATAATACCGAAAATTCATTATTATTAGAGGTAGCTTTGTGATTTTTTTCTATCGAGGAAATTTCATTCCATTATGTTTTTGCTCAGGCAGAATCCTCGCGTATATAATGAAAATACCCATATAAAAATATTTTTTAACATTTGCTTTGTCAGTTTTATAATTTAGCCAAATATTGTTGCTGTAATAAAGGCGTCAAGCATAGCTGAGCAACTGAGGTCGCAAGACAAGTGTGTGCAATAAATATACCAACAAATGTAATAATCTATATTAACTAGCTTTCCGCCCGCGGTTTCACCCGCGCCCTTAACTTATCCCTAAGGAATGGAATTTCCAAAAATACTTTCTTAGGCTACTAAAGGAACCAATGTACCTATACTAACTTCTGAGTTAATCGAGGACAAATCCCTTTAGAATAGTAATACCAAGCAATCCAATTCCGCAACTAGTACCGTAGTAGACCAATCACTGCATCATGTTTTCTTGAATTGGCCAATCAGGTAGTAAGTGTCCTCACTTAGCCAATCATAGAGCTTTGTCGATGGTGGGAAAAGAAGTGGGAAGTTCATTTTGAAATCTATTTCAAAATGAACGTTATTGCGCTAAATTGTTCGATGGATTTTTTCGTGAAACACGCCATTCAACACTCTAGAAAAGTCATAGACACATTTCTGTGTCTAGTTTCATTTTTGGTTGTATTTAAATAGATAGTAGGTAAAATTTTGCTGTGTATGTGTTGGTGGTAGTAACTAATTGGTTTGTATTAACTTTCCCTATCATGGATATTGTTCCTTCGAACCCCGGACCCTTCTGTTGTGATGGACACTAGATGCGTGTCCGCCTCTGTTTTCTCAAAGCGCGAATAAGCGTCGCCGCGTCGTTTAGATATTGAAAGTAACTCACCGGTTTCAGCAGCCCAGAAAACCATTATTGACCCGTCTTCCTCGACTATATCCATTCAAATGCTGTTAACCACTCGTTGTTATTTGAAGGAAGATATAGGCCCGTTTATTTCCATATCTCTCGGTCTGAACATGATCCTTCGGCTGGGACTACTATTAGACCCATTAAATTTGGATATTTTTTAGTATCTAATAAAATCAAAGACATTTGCAAGAATGGTAGGTATTAAAAAGGTACGACGTAACAGAATTAGCATTGAGTTTATGTCAGCAGGAGCTGCGCTTCTTTAGATTGTCCTTTATTACCGCAGCATAAATATGTTGCCAATATCCCCTCAAATAATATCACTCGTATGAGACTTGTACCAGTAGATATACCAGTAGTGGTCAATGGATGACTGACTTGAATTCACTGAATCTTCCTGATGGCTGTGGATATATTTTAAAAGCCCGAAGACTAAATAGAAAAACAGTAGATGGAACAGTGACTTGGATCCTAACTCAAAGTGTTGTAAAGCATGGCCAATTGCTTCCAAATCGAGTTCATTCTTTCCACACGTCTTTCTGTTGAAACATATAGGCTTTCGACGATACAGTGCCATAATTACTGCAGATTTGGACACATTAAAACTCAATGGCGTGCTTTCAAGCCTCGTTGCTCACAACCCCATACGGGTGATAGTTGTGGCAGTTACTATACTCTTTGATTGTAATTTTACCGAAGATAAGGCTATAGGTATATTTATATTTTTCGGGTAAACATTTTGCAACAAATAAAAATTGTCCTGAACCACCTGAACATTGTTTGGAATGGCTAATGGAAAGCAAAGCGGATTACTTGCTAAAGTCCAATTAGTCCAATAGTATGTACTAACAACTGACATAAGTATAACTAGCTTTTTAGAGTGCGTACCAAGCCAGAAAAATATGGCAATGTCAGATGAAACAAACTTATGTCTAATCTTCGCGTGCAGATGAGATGGAGATAGCGTGTTCCGCGGATCAAAAATGAACTAAGCGCTTTTTATCTAAATAACTCGTAAAGTATAGAATATTTTAAAAAATCGTTAGTAGCAGCCCTAGGTCATATGTTAGTGATATTATTTATCGAATTTTTGTCTTAATTAGATACACCATGAACGAATAATACCGAAAATTCATTATTATTAGAGGTAGCTTTGTGATTTTTTTCTATCGAGGAAATTTCATTCCATTATGTTTTTGCTCAGGCAGAATCCTCGCGTATATAATGAAAATACCCATATAAAAATATTTTTTCTTTTAAATACTATTTACTTGGTTAAATTTCAATTCTAAGATTGTTATTTTGCTTTATACGCAGTCTTAACCAAAGAAAATGTCTTGTGGGAATTTTTCTGATGATAACGTTCTTCTTCCGGTACTCAGGTACCTAATAAACTTCACTAGCTGTGCGTCCCTGAGAGGTTGGTCAGATTAATATTTAATCTTTTCATACAGAGAAATATTATATGGCTGTAGGGGCTCCCCCAGGGATCTGTTCTTAGCCCCCTTTTATAGAGCATTACACTCATGATCGAGCATACAGTAAACTGTTTCAGCCAAATCCTCGAATATATGCTGATGATATATTTTGTATACATCATCTAGTTCGGCTTCAGAAGCTTCTTTAAAACTAAACTCAGTTCATAAGTATATAGGTGATTGGCAACGTTCATGGACTTCATGGATCTGTATCCAAGTGCTAGATAGTCATATTTTACAAAAAAAAACATTTCTGTAATATAATTTTAAAGGTGAAAAGATTCCTTTGAATGATACAAGTTAAGTTTATGGGTATAATTTTGGACTCAAGAATGACTGGAGTTCCTCATTTTACATACATCGCACAAAAATGTGAAAGAGGTATTAACGTTCTTCGCTGTCTATCTGGTGTATGGTGGGAGCCCACCCTCCTCGTGTTATGGCTCGTATTTAGTTAGTATGAATTCATTATGGTATGTACAATTTCGTTGCACAAATTCGCTTCCCGCGGCAATATAAATTGAGCCTAACATTGGCGGAATTGTGCGTATGGCTACAGTCGTCATTTAACCAAAGAAGAAATTGTTCGATGATCGAGCTATGCAGCAAATCCTTTCTGAAAAACTGTTTTGACTAAAATATCAGCAGACTGCTCAAACTAATGGGAATAGGAACACATGTAAAGTTGTTATAAATCCTTTTATGGCCTAAGGATTTTGAAAATTCCAACCCTGAGCGGGTAGAGGGTGCGGGTGAAACCGCGGGGCGAAAATAGGTACGTTAGGAGAAAACTTTGTACCCCTTTAGTGTATTATGGAGAATGAGTACAGAAATATAATTTTTCTATTTTTTTTAATGAATTATGTTCGAATTTCATTTGGACCACTACTAGTACTAGATAAGCAATGTACATATCTTATTGGAAATAAATTCTTATGTATATAATATGGAACTCTGCATCCAGAATCTCTGAAGCCACTCTGAACTCTTGGTATAGGATAGAAGCCTAAATTATCTGAGTAAATATATAAATCAAAGTCAATAACGTTGTTTTACAATATATTGTTTGTTAAAAAGATTTATGCATTGTGGAGTTCCACTTGGAACTTCCTCCAGACGTCGAGGGGTCCGTGCTCGGAGCGGTACCTGACGTTGCAGCCGTCGTTAGCGAGGCGACCATCATCACGCAGATTTTCGTACTCTTCACGCTCGTACTTGGTGAATCCCCACTTCTTTGATACGTAGATCTGAAATGGGAAAAAGTTCGTGATATAAATAAAAAATATCACAGTTGTGATTAATTAATATTTTTTTGATGAAATTTATAAACATAAGAAAGGTGGTTCAACCCTTCACAGGTAACCATGAAAATATTGGTTTCTTTACGAAAGAAGTATGACAGAGCCGAAGATTATTTGTTTGGAAAATCAGTCATAATTTTCCTATTGAAAATATATGTTATGCTTACCTTCTGGCGACCAGGGAACTTGAACTTGGCACGACGCAGAGCCTCGATTACATTCGCCTTCCAGCGGTCAGTGGAGCGCACGGACATGATGGGCTGGCCGATACGCACACGGGCTACGGTACCTTGCGGCTTGCCGAACGCACCACGCATCCCAGTCTGGAGCCTAAAATAAATTACACAGGTTTAATTTGTTTTCATGGCTGTAAAAGTTAACTTTTTACAACTTTAAATTTATTGGAGTATAGTTTTATAGATTGACTTCCAGAGTCATCTATAGGAGTCATGTAAAATTATTAACCAGGAAGTTCATACATCCAAACTAAAAAACTATTTCCTTTATTTATTAACTAATATTATTTTACTACTTTGTTCGCCCGTTTTCACACGAGACGAAAACGACACAGTAAAAATGTAGCCTATGTACTTATCACAATGACATTTGGGGCGTGAAAGCGTAACAAACTCACATTGGCTAATTTATAATATTAGTATGGATTTACTCTGCTTAGCTTGGGATCAGAAAGCCATTTGTGATGATTGTCCCAGGATATTATTATTGTAATCTCTGTTATTTCATACTTATGGTATAAATGTCTGTTTCAATTTTAATAAAATAAAACAATGTACTAATTTTAGTTTTCTACCATTTTTCTGTTACATTTAAAGGTGGATTAACACTAAAAGTAAAGTTCAGTGGAAGTTGTAGGATAACATTCTCAGATATCAGTAGTCAACAGCAGATCTTTAAATCCAGTTTTGGCCCTGGCAAGGCACTTATGAATGTTAAGTAGGTACATTCAGTTGTATCTACCACTGGTTCGGAATACAGTTAAAACTGAGAAGACTCCAGCAAGAAACTCAGCATGCAATTGCAATTGTGACAGTAGGTAGTGTGATGGTGTGGGGATTCACCTCAAATCTGTTAGTAAGAGTAAGCCAATAACAATTTTCCAATTGCAATTGTCCCAGGATATTTATTTATTTAATTGCTATTTTAATTTCTTGAATGAGTCATTGTATTTAAAGCCTAATTTCTATATGTTTTTAAGGTGGTTCTAACCCAAACAGGTGATTTAGAAAAATATATTCTTTTACTATGAAGATAAGAACAAGTTCTTCATGTATTATCTCAATCTATCCATGATTATACATAGAAGATGGTATTGGTGGCATAACATTGTGCAAGAATGACTCAAATTCAACAGTTTACACAGCAAACAAATTGATAATCGCTGTACCCCCAGTGTAGTAATACTTTGTATACATTCATTTGGAATCTTGAAACATATGTATGTTAATGCTTGTGGCTGTACACAAAAGACAAGAGGTTGAGGAAAGTATTTCAACTTTAATCCTAGCTATTATAAATGCGAAAGTGAGTTTGTTTGCTTGTTACGCCTTGGCACAGATAGCCTATGGTATGGAGAAGGGCATAGGCTACTTTTTATCCGGGTATGCGGGTGAAACTGCAGGGGACAGCTAGTTGAAAATATAGTTAACTAGTTGCACTCTGCGGTTTCAATGATACTGAACAGTTCTACTATTTAAGAACTAATTGTTCGCATAAAACTATAACCAATGTGTCTATACATAGAATATAGTTACCAAAACCAAATTGGAGGTAACATAGGAAGTTTAATATGCTAACTAATCTTTCAAATACATGAATGCAGTCTTCACAAATAAATTTGGCTTAGCTTGGGGCAAAGTATAGAGTTCATATCAGTTGACGATAAAAATTAGATACAAGACTTCAACACATGGTTTTAATCATCAAACCTTTTTAGAAACAAATAGCAATAGATGGATAATCTTGACAGTAATGCATGCATTCTTTAATCCTCAATCTAATACGAACTTATTTAACCCTTTGAAATTGCGATTTTTTTTTTTTGACAGCTGCCTTTGACTTGCGGTTTTCGCGGAATTTGCTGAATTTGCAAATGGCCTCCCCCCCGCATTGTCAGTAAATCATAAATATCTGGGTATTTACAGTATTAATCAAGAAACAGTAACTTACAGCCTCATCCTGAATAAATGTTCTTATTGGAATCTTATTGGAATTGGAATAAAGTATTACAACATTCCAATAAGAAACCAGGAAAAAATGACAACTGTAAAAAAACTGCACTTCATAAACATTTTGAGTTTGCACTTCAAGACGAATAACTCTGTCCACATATTACACACCTTTATATCAACACGAATACACGTTATATCTAATAAATACATTTGTTTTACTAGTCTCAAGTAAGCAAAAAAGAGAAATTCGATGCTAAAGTTAACATTGTGAACACAATGTAAACAACCCAACTTTTTTTTTTATGTGACCATAGTTCTCTCATTTTAGGCTACTTTAGGGTCGGTGTTGCCTCATATCCCAACAAAAAGTAGCCAAACTCGTCGAATGTTACTAGATTTAAATAATAATCGATGATAAATAAAAAAAACCAGCTAGATTAGTCGGACTATATCTAAAAATAGACCACCATTTTGAGGTCATGGTACTCACACATCGTAAATGAATTTCTAACCATTATTGATATTATTAGCTTGTATGAGTCCCTAATTATTAACTCTTAAAGGTATTGGCATAAGGTTCAAACAATAATTTGTTGAAAAATGCAGTGGAATTACGTGAATGTTAACCTCGTGTCGAGACTCAAAACAAATTACGAGTGTGAATAGTGATATTTAATGGATTGCCTGTAAAAGGTGAGTGATTTATATAGAATATTAGTTTATCTAACCGTTTTAATAATGATTTATATAATTACTGATGTGTGAAATAAGATTTTCTTGATTATAAACACATGAGTACTTTGAGTCATAAGTATGTGTTTAGATTCAAGGAATTCTCGTTTCACACATCAGTAAGTATATAAATTATTACTAAAACGGTTAGATAAAGTAATATACTACACAAATAAGTCACCTTATACAGGAATTCTGTTACTTTATCACACCTAAACTTTAATTTTTGGTGAGACTCGGAGTGAGAAAACTCTTTCAGCCCGTTCACCACAAAAAACGGGCAATATTTCTTTTTTTTTGTTTTGGTCATAACATAATTCTACCTATTCACGGGTGTGGTATTTAATGCTCTTTATTCACGTACCAAAATTGGGGCACTTTAGTAACGTAATCGTGTAACAATAACATGAAATTCGAGCGGTAATATGAGACGTAAACAAGGCGATCCGCGCGGATCGTCAAACAGTCTAAGGTTGTCATTAATAATAAATCCGCGCGGATCGCCAAACAGTCTACAGGTTAATTACACATGAAAAGTGTATATGAATTTGTCAAAACAGTTATGGTAGTACTATACCTTAGAAAAAAAGTAACATACCTATCAGCTCCAGCACACGATAACATTTTGTTAATGCGGATGACATGGAATGGATGCAACCTCATGCGGATGTGGAACTGATCCTTGCCGCAGTTCTTGACGAGGTACTTGTTGCAGCAGATACGGCCTGCCTCCAGCGCCTCTGAGCTCAGCTGCTCCAACTCGTCCGACACAAGGTGAACGCATAGCGGGAAGTCTTCCACACTCGCCTTCTTCTTACCCAAGTCGAAGATACGGATCTTGGGGTCGGGTACACCACGACAGAACCGTGATTTGGGGTATGGTTTGTTTTTACAGTACCGATAGCTGAAATAAAAGCGCTAAGGTAAGTTTCTATGCAAACAAAACAAAACAATGAAAAATTTTGGTTGTAAACTATTTACCATCTTGCTGGTCGGCGCCCCATTGTGACCTGAAATAAATCAAACAATAAACTTAGTAACCATCACACGTAATGTTCACGCAATATCACAACAAATTATCAAGTACATAGATGGATTACGATAGATTTAGAAAATTAAAAATTGACAAGCACCTTCACAAAGTGACACCAAAACCACGAAAAAGACTGAAGGAAATAGGTTATGCGTTGACGTTAGTTTGCTTGGTGTTACTATTGAAAAAAAATAGGGGCTTCCTTATTATGTGAGGGCACGATTGAATCTCATTCACTAGAGTAGTTTTGGTGTAAAAAAGCAATACTAACGTTGATTGAAAATGTATTTGACTTTCTAAACAATTTAATATTTTCAAAAAAATTATATTAAAGCATTTTACTATTGAGGCTTTGATTGAAGTTTTATTTCGGATTGATTCAGTTTATTTTTATTGTACACCGTGGTCCCTGCTAATAAAAAAGAAATCAAAGTGGTCCCTGATCAGGAAAAGGTTGGGAACCACTGAGAAAGATAAAGGTATCATAAGAAAACTCCTCTTTGCGATTTACTAAATTACAACATTACTTATAAAATAAATATTAATAAACTTGATTATGAGGTGTCATTATTTACGTAACCATTTAATTAGTATGTAAGGGGCATAATCATCATTGTTATTTATTGTGTACTATTTTTTCTTTAGGATTTCGGGCAAAATACAATATTTTCTTTTCTGCGCTGCGATACGAATACGTAGTTTAAAAATTCCTTGATACGATCTCATTCAAAATAAATTTCGCATCGAGGTTGGCATCACTGCACACACCTGTCAATGTCACAATCTGTTGCTGTCAGCATCGACCAGTGTTGCCAATGCTACGGCAATTACCCATGGATTTAGTATTAAATTCATGCAATTACCATGTTCTACGGCTTTCAGGCCAAAAAATCACTAAATCCACGGCCACCGGCTGCATCCCTGTGGCCGTAGCAGATTCTACGGCTTTTTGCAAATTCTACGGTAATTAATTAATTGATGGGTTGGTATGATACGGGTACCTAAGGGTTACTCCGATGCACGTTTGACCGTCGTATAGTGGCGGCCCACTCACCCAAATATTTTTTGACGGGAGTTCGAGAGGAACAGCACTAAACGATTGTCGAATTTCGAACATCGGAGTAACCTTTCTGACCGGGAATAATAAGTAAAAAAAAAATTAATTGTTGTATTTTTTTTTAAACGAATAGCGAATTGCAAACATTATTCAAATGGAGCTGGATTTTGATGTTAAAAACATTTAATTGACATTAATTAAACTTTTTCCTTTTTTTATGCAGTGACACGGCCCACCGTTGGTCTTTTTCCATATAAACACGGCTTTTTACCGCATGTACACGCCTACACGGCCGCCTAAAAATTTGCATTGGCAACACTGGCATCGACTTATCTGTCAGTCAGTCGGTCACAAAACTTGCAAAATAAAAGTAGACAAATATTTACATGAATGGGGTCTAGTTTTTTCGTGAAATAATTGTTTACGATTAAAAAAGCTATAGAGAAATAGCGTATAGAAATGGGAGCTTTAACCAGCAGACAAAATGCAGGAGTGGAAGAAGCTGATGTTGTGTCCAATCATGCATACAAATATCCACCTCGTTCAGGTTTGTCGATTGACCTTATAAATTATATCCCTAATGTATTCTGCGGTCGTAGTTATAGTCTTTTATGTTTTTCTTTGAAATGCACTTTAGCCGGAGTACACCAAGAAAGTAAGCTTACTCTTTTTCCTTATACAAATAATCAGATCTTTATTCAAGATATGAGACATTTCATTTGTTCATTTGATAAATTATTCCTATAATTTCATTTCTCTATTGAAATAACACCTTGGTGTATCTTTGGATATAGATACAAATATAAGTAATGTCCATTGTAGAAATATGAACAATATAATTGCTGTCAACAGGAAAATTTTACCTGTGTGAACCTGGAACCCGACTTGAAGATATTGTAATTTTTTTTATTGCATATGTTTGTACTCCGTATGTACCTGTTTGTACCAACTTTTTTTTCGTTTGTACCTCAAGGGGTTCGGAGATACGGGGGGTTGAAAAATGCTCAGAACCCGACTTGAAGATATCGTTATTTTTATTTTTGCATATGTTAGTACTCCGTATGTACCTGTTTGTACCAACTTTTTTTTCGTTTGTACCTCAAGGGGTTCGGAGATACGGGGGGTTGAAAAATGCTCAGAACCCGACTTGAAGATATCGTTATTTTGATTTTTGCATATGTTAGTACTCCGTATGTACCTGTTTGTACCAACTTTTTTTTCGTTTGTACCTCAAGGGTTTCGGAGATACGGGGGGTTGAAAAATGCTCAGAACCCGACTTGAAGATATTGTTTTTTTTGTTAATGCATACGTTTGTACTGGGTATGTAACCGTTTGTACCATCTTTCTTTTCGTTTGTACCTCAAGGGGTTCGGAAATACAGGACTTTAAAAAACCTGGTAGCTAATATCGGAATCTCGGGCATTTTTTGAGATAATCAAAATCTGCCAGCAGGGTTGGATTCACCGTCGTTTGTACCCGTTTGTACCACCTTTCTTTTCGTTTGTACCTCAAGGGGTTCGGAAATATAGGACTTTAAAAAACCTGGTAGCTAATATCGGAATCTCGGGCATTTTTGGTGATAATCAAAATCTGCAAGCAGGGTTAGATACACCGTCGTTTGTACCCGTTTGTACCATCTTTCTTTTCGTTTGTACCTCAAGGGGTTCGGAAATACAGAACTTTAAAAAACGGTACCTAATATCGGAATCTCGGGCATTTTTGGTGATAGTCAAAATCTGCAAGCGGGGTTAGATACACCGTCGTTTGTACCCGTTTGTACCATCTTTCTTTTCGTTTGTACCTCAAGGGGTTCGGAAATACAGAACTTTAAAAAACCTGGTACCTAATATCGGAATCTCGGGCATTTTTGGTGATAATCAAAATCTGCAAGCGGGGTTAGATACACCGTCGTTTGTACCCGTTTGTACCACCTTTCTTTTCGTTTGTACCTCAAGGGGTTCGGAAATACAGGACTTTAAAAAACCTGTTCTCTAATATCGGAATTTCGGGCAGTTTTTGAGATAATCAAAATCTGCCAGCAGGGTTGGATTCACCATCGTTTGTACCCGTTTGTACCAACTTTTTTTTCGTTTGTACCTCAAGGGGTTCGGAAATACAGGACTTTAAAAAACCTGTTCTCTAATATCGGAATTTCGGGCAGTTTTTGAGATAATCAAAATCTGCCAGCAGGGTTGGATTCACCGTCGTTTGTACCCGTTTGTACCACCTTTCTTTTCGTTTGTACCTCAAGGGGTTCGGAAATATAGGACTTTAAAAAACCTGGTAGCTAATATCGGAATCTCGGGCATTTTTGGTGATTATCAAAATCTGCAAGCAGGGTTAGATACACCGTCGTTTGTACCCGTTTGTACCACCTTTCTTTTCGTTTGTACCTCAAGGGGTTCGGAAATACAGGACTTTAAAAAACCTGTTCTCTAATATCGGAATTTCGGGCAGTTTTTGAGATAATCAAAATCTGCCAGCAGGGTTGGATTCGCCGTCGTTTGTACCCGTTTGTACCACCTTTCTTTTCGTTTGTACCTCAAGGGGTTCGGAAATATAGGACTTTAAAAAACCTGGTAGCTAATATCGGAATCTCGGGCATTTTTTGAGATAATCAAAATCTGCCAGCAGGGTTGGATTCACCGTCGTTTGTACCCGTTTGTACCACCTTTCTTTTCGTTTGTACCTCAAGGGGTTCGGAAATACAGGACTTTAAAAAACCTGGTAGCTAATATCGGAATCTCGGGCATTTTTTGAGATAATCAAAATCTGCCAGCAGGGTTGGATTCGCCGTCGTTTGTACCCGTTTGTACCAACTTTTTTTTCGTTTGTACCTCAAGGGGTTCGGAAATACAGGACTTTAAAAAACCTGTTCTCTAATATCGGAATCTCGGGCAGTTTTTGAGATAATCAAAATCTGCCAGCAGGGTTGGATTCACCATCGTTTGTACCCGTTTGTACCAACTTTTTTTTCGTTTGTACCTCAAGGGGTTCGGAAATACAGGACTTTAAAAAACCTGGTAGCTAATATCGGAATCTCGGGCATTTTTGGTGATAATCAAAATCTGCAAGCAGGGTTAGATACACCGTCGCTTGTACCCGTTTGTACCATCTTTCTTTTCGTTTGTACCTCAAGGGGTTCGGAAATACAGAACTTTAAAAAACGGTACCTAATATCGGAATCTCGGGCATTTTTGGTGATAATCAAAATCTGCAAGCGGGGTTAGATACACCGTCGTTTGTACCCGTTTGTATCACCTTTCTTTTCGTTTGTACCTCAAGGGGTTCGGAAATACAGGACTTTAAAAAACCTGTTCTCTAATATCGGAATTTCGGGCAGTTTTTGAGATAATCAAAATCTGCCAGCAGGGTTGGATTCGCCGTCGTTTGTACCCGTTTGTACCAACTTTTTTTTCGTTTGTACCTCAAGGGGTTCGGAAATACAGGACTTTAAAAAACCTGTTCTCTAATATCGGAATTTCGGGCAGTTTTTGAGATAATCAAAATCTGCCAGCAGGGTTGAATTCGCCGTCGTTTGTACCCGTTTGAACCAACTTTTTTTTCGTTTGTACCTCAAGGGGTTCGGAAATACAGGACTTTAAAAAAAATGTTCCTAATATCGGAATCTCGGGCATTTTTTGAGATAATCAAAATCTGCCAGCAGGGTTGGATTCACCGTCGTTTGTACCCGTTTGTACCACCTTTCTTTTCGTTTGTACCTCAAGGGGTTCGGAAATACAGGACTTTAAAAAACCTGGTAGCTAATATCGGAATCTCGGGCATTTTTTGAGATAATCAAAATCTGCCAGCAGGGTTGGATTCACCGTCGTTTGTTCTCGTTTGTACCATGTTTCTTTTCGTTTGTACCTCAAGGGGTTCGGAAATATAGGACTTTAAAAAACCTGGTAGCTAATATCGGAATCTCGGGCATTTTTGGTGATAATCAAAATCTGCAAGCAGGGTTAGATACACCGTCGTTTGTACCCGTTTGTACCATCTTTCTTTTCGTTTGTACCTCAAGGGGTTCGGAAATACAGAACTTTAAAAAACGGTACCTAATATCGGAATCTCGGGCATTTTTGGTGATAATCAAAATCTGCAAGCGGGGTTAGATACACCGTCGTTTGTACCCGTTTTTACCATCTTTCTTTTCGTTTGTACCTCAAGGGGTTCGGAAATACAGAACTTTAAAAAACCTGGTACCTAATATCGGAATCTCGGGCATTTTTGGTGATAATCAAAATCTGCAAGCGGGGTTAGATACACCGTCGTTTGTACCCGTTTGTACCACCTTTCTTTTCGTTTGTACCTCAAGGGGTTCGGAAATACAGGACTTTAAAAAACCTGTTCTCTAATATCGGAATTTCGGGCAGTTTTTGAGATAATCAAAATCTGCCAGCAGGGTTGGATTCGCCGTCGTTTGTACCCGTTTGTACCAACTTTTTTTTCGTTTGTACCTCAAGGGGTTCGGAAATACAGGACTATAAAAAAACCTGTTCTCTAATATCGGAATTTCGGGCAGTTTTTGAGATAATCAAAATCTGCCAGCAGGGTTGGATTCACCATCGTTTGTACCCGTTTGTACCAACTTTTTTTTCGTTTGTACCTCAAGGGGTTCGGAAATACAGGACTTTAAAAAACCTGTTCTCTAATATCGGAATTTCGGGCAGTTTTTGAGATAATCAAAATCTGCCAGCAGGGTTGGATTCGCCGTCGTTTGTACCCGTTTGTACCAACTTTTTTTTCGTTTGTACCTCAAGGGGTTCGGAAATACAGGACTATAAAAAACCTGTTCTCTAATATCGGAATTTCGGGCAGTTTTTGAGATAATCAAAATCTGCCAGCAGGGTTGGATTCACCGTCGTTTGTACCCGTTTGTACCACCTTTCTTTTCGTTTGTACCTCAAGGGGTTCGGAAATACAGGACTTTAAAAAACCTGGTAGCTAATATCGGAATCTCGGGCATTTTTTGAGATAATCAAAATCTGCCAGCAGGGTTGGATTCACCGTCGTTTGTACCCGTTTGTACCACCTTTCTTTTCGTTTGTACCTCAAGGGGTTCGGAAATACAGGACTTTAAAAAACCTGGTAGCTAATATCGGAATCTCGGGCATTTTTTGAGATAATCAAAATCTGCCAGCAGGGTTGGATTCGCCGTCGTTTGTGCCCGTTTGTACCAACTTTTTTTTCGTTTGTACCTCAAGGGGTTCGGAAATACAGGACTTTAAAAAACCTGTTCTCTAATATCGGAATCTCGGGCAGTTTTTGAGATAATCAAAATCTGCCAGCAGGGTTGGATTCACCATCGTTTGTACCCGTTTGTACCAACTTTTTTTTCGTTTGTACCTCAAGGGGTTCGGAAATACAGGACTTTAAAAAACCTGGTAGCTAATATCGGAATCTCGGGCATTTTTGGTGATAATCAAAATCTGCAAGCAGGGTTAGATACACCGTCGCTTGTACCCGTTTGTACCATCTTTCTTTTCGTTTGTACCTCAAGGGGTTCGGAAATACAGAACTTTAAAAAACGGTACCTAATATCGGAATCTCGGGCATTTTTGGTGATAATCAAAATCTGCAAGCGGGGTTAGATACACCGTCGTTTGTACCCGTTTGTACCACCTTTCTTTTCGTTTGTACCTCAAGGGGTTCGGAAATACAGGACTTTAAAAAACCTGTTCTCTAATATCGGAATTTCGGGCAGTTTTTGAGATAATCAAAATCTGCCAGCAGGGTTGGATTCGCCGTCGTTTGTACCCGTTTGTACCAACTTTTTTTTCGTTTGTACCTCAAGGGGTTCGGAAATACAGGACTTTAAAAAACCTGTTCTCTAATATCGGAATTTCGGGCAGTTTTTGAGATAATCAAAATCTGCCAGCAGGGTTGAATTCGCCGTCGTTTGTACCCGTTTGTACCAACTTTTTTTTCGTTTGTACCTCAAGGGGTTCGGAAATACAGGACTTTAAAAAAAATGTTCCTAATATCGGAATCTCGGGCATTTTTTGAGATAATCAAAATCTGCCAGCAGGGTTGGATTCACCGTCGTTTGTACCCGTTTGTACCACCTTTCTTTTCGTTTGTACCTCAAGGGGTTCGGAAATACAGGACTTTAAAAAACCTGGTAGCTAATATCGGAATCTCGGGCATTTTTTGAGATAATCAAAATCTGCCAGCAGGGTTGGATTCACCGTCGTTTGTACCCGTTTGTACCATGTTTCTTTTCGTTTGTACCTCAAGGGGTTCGGAAATATAGGACTTTAAAAAACCTGGTAGCTAATATCGGAATCTCGGGCATTTTTGGTGATAATCAAAATCTGCAAGCAGGGTTAGATACACCGTCGTTTGTACCCGTTTGTACCATCTTTCTTTTCGTTTGTACCTCAAGGGGTTCGGAAATACAGAACTTTAAAAAACGGTACCTAATATCGGAATCTCGGGCATTTTTGGTGATAATCAAAATCTGCAAGCGGGGTTAGATACACCGTCGTTTGTACCCGTTTGTACCATCTTTCTTTTCGTTTGTACCTCAAGGGGTTCGGAAATACAGAACTTTAAAAAACCTGGTACCTAATATCGGAATCTCGGGCATTTTTGGTGATAATCAAAATCTGCAAGCGGGGTTAGATACACCGTCGTTTGTACCCGTTTGTACCACCTTTCTTTTCGTTTGTACCTCAAGGGGTTCGGAAATACAGGACTTTAAAAAACCTGTTCTCTAATATCGGAATTTCGGGCAGTTTTTGAGATAATCAAAATCTGCCAGCAGGGTTGGATTCGCCGTCGTTTGTACCAACTTTTTTTTCGTTTGTACCTCAAGGGGTTCGGAAATACAGGACTATAAAAAAACCTGTTCTCTAATATCGGAATTTCGGGCAGTTTTTGAGATAATCAAAATCTGCCAGCAGGGTTGGATTCACCATCGTTTGTACCCGTTTGTACCAACTTTTTTTTCGTTTGTACCTCAAGGGGTTCGGAAATACAGGACTTTAAAAAACCTGTTCTCTAATATCGGAATTTCGGGCAGTTTTTGAGATAATCAAAATCTGCCAGCAGGGTTGGATTCGCCGTCGTTTGTACCCGTTTGTACCAACTTTTTTTTCGTTTGTACCTCAAGGGGTTCGGAAATACAGGACTATAAAAAAACCTGTTCTCTAATATCGGAATTTCGGGCAGTTTTTGAGATAATTAAAATCTGCCAGCAGGGTTGGATTCACCGTCGTTTGTACCCGTTTGTACCACCTTTCTTTTCGTTTGTACCTCAAGGGGTTCGGAAATATAGGACTTTAAAAAACCTGGTAGCTAATATCGGAATCTCGGGCATTTTTGGTGATAATCAAAATCTGCAAGCAGGGTTAGATACACCGTCGTTTGTACCCGTTTGTACCATCTTTCTTTTCGTTTGTACCTCAAGGGGTTCGGAAATACAGAACTTTAAAAACGGTACCTAATATCGGAATCTCGGGCATTTTTGGTGATAATCAAAATCTGCAAGCGGGGTTAGATACACCGTCGTTTGTACCCGTTTGTACCATCTTTCTTTTCGTTTGTACCTCAAGGGGTTCGGAAATACAGAACTTTAAAAAACCTGGTACCTAATATCGGAATCTCGGGCATTTTTGGTGATAATCAAAATCTGCAAGCGGGGTTAGATACACCGTCGTTTGTACCCGTTTGTACCACCTTTCTTTTCGTTTGTACCTCAAGGGGTTCGGAAATACAGGACTTTAAAAAACCTGTTCTCTAATATCGGAATTTCGGGCTGTTTTTGAGATAATCAAAATCTGCCAGCAGGGTTGGATACACCGTCGTTTGTACCCGTTTGTACCATCTTTCTTTTCGTTTGTACCTCAAGGGGTTCGGAAATACAGGACTTTAAAAAACCTGGTAGCTAATATCGGAATCTCGGGCATTTTTTGAGATAATCAAAATCTGCCAGCAGGGTTGGATTCACCGTCGTTTGTACCCGTTTGTACCACCTTTCTTTTCGTTTGTACCTCAAGGGGTTCGGAAATACAGGACTTTAAAAAACCTGGTAGCTAATATCGGAATCTCGGGCATTTTTTGAGATAATCAAAATCTGCCAGCAGGGTTGGATTCACCGTCGTTTGTACCCGTTTGTACCACCTTTCTTTTCGTTTGTACCTCAAGGGGTTCGGAAATACAGGACTTTAAAAAACCTGGTAGCTAATATCGGAATCTCGGGCATTTTTTGAGATAATCAAAATCTGCCAGCAGGGTTGGATTCACCGTCGTTTGTACCCGTTTGTACCACCTTTCTTTTCGTTTGTACCTCAAGGGGTTCGGAAATATAGGACTTTAAAAAACCTGGTACCTAATATCGGAATCTCGGGCATTTTTTGAGATAATCAAAATCTGCCAGCAGGGTTGGATTCACCGTCGTTTGTACCCGTTTGTACCACCTTTCTTTTCGTTTGTACCTCAAGGGGTTCGGAAATACAGGACTTTAAAAAACCTGGTAGCTAATATCGGAATCTCGGGCATTTTTTGAGATAATCAAAATCTGCCAGCAGGGTTGGATTCACCGTCGTTTGTACCCGTTTGTACCACCTTTCTTTTCGTTTGTACCTCAAGGGGTTCAGAAATATAGGACTTTAAAAAACCTGGTACCTAATATCGGAATCTCGGGCATTTTTTGAGATAATCAAAATCTGCCAGCAGGGTTGGATTCACCGTCGTTTGTACCCGTTTGTACCATCTTTCTTTTCGTTTGTACCTCAAGGGGTTCGGAAATACAGAACTTTAAAAAACCTGGTACCTAATATCGGAATCTCGGGCATTTTTGGTGATAATCAAAATCTGCAAGCGGGGTTAGATACACCGTCGTTTGTACCCGTTTGTACCATGTTTCTTTTCGTTTGTACCTCAAGGGGTTCGGAAATACAGGACTTTAAAAAACCTGTTCTCTAATATCGGAATCTCGGGCAGTTTTTGGTGATAATCAAAATCTGCCAGCAGGGTTGGATTCACCATCGTTTGTACCCGTTTGTACCAACTTTTTTTTCGTTTGTACCTCAAGGGGTTCGGAAATACAGGACTTTAAAAAACCTGTTCTCTAATATCGGAATTTCGGGCAGTTTTTGAGATAATCAAAATCTGCCAGCAGGGTTGGATTCGCCGTCGTTTGTACCCGTTTGTACCAACTTTTTTTTCGTTTGTACCTCAAGGGGTTCGGAAATACAGGACTTTAAAAAACCTGGTAGCTAATATCGGAATCTCGGGCATTTTTTGAGATAATCAAAATCTGCCAGCAGGGTTGGATTCACCGTCGTTTGTACCCGTTTGTACCACCTTTCTTTTCGTTTGTACCTCAAGGGGTTCGGAAATACAGGACTTTAAAAAACCTGGTAGCTAATATCGGAATCTCGGGCATTTTTTGAGATAATCAAAATCTGCCAGCAGGGTTGGATTCACCGTCGTTTGTACCCGTTTGTACCACCTTTCTTTTCGTTTGTACCTCAAGGGGTTCAGAAATATAGGACTTTAAAAAACCTGGTACCTAATATCGGAATCTCGGGCATTTTTTGAGATAATCAAAATCTGCCAGCAGGGTTGGATTCACCGTCGTTTGTACCCGTTTGTACCATCTTTCTTTTCGTTTGTACCTCAAGGGGTTCGGAAATACAGAACTTTAAAAAACCTGGTACCTAATATCGGAATCTCGGGCATTTTTGGTGATAATCAAAATCTGCAAGCGGGGTTAGATACACCGTCGTTTGTACCCGTTTGTACCGTCTTTCTTTTCGTTTGTACCTCAAGGGGTTCGGAAATACAGAACTTTAAAAAACCTGGTACCTAATATCGGAATCTCGGGCATTTTTGGTGATAATCAAAATCTGCAAGCGGGGTTAGATACACCGTCGTTTGTACCCGTTTGTACCACCTTTCTTTTCGTTTGTACGAGGGCGGTACTGAAAATTTCGGGAATCAAGGAAGTGACACAAAATTACTATTTAAAATTGTATTTATTGCTTTTCGAAGTATTCTCCGCGAAATTTGACACATTTTTCCATACGATGGAACCAATCATTGAAGCAATCATTCCATTCGGAAGTTGGGGTCTCCAAAATGCCCGTTTTGTAGGCGTCCACAGCTTCTTCAGGTGATGAAAATCTCTGACCACGCAATTTATTCTTTATTTTAGGGAAAGTATAGAAATCATTAGGGCTTAGGTCGGGGCTGTACGGCGGATGATCTAATAATTCTATGTTTTCTTGCTCTAAAAACTCTTTTGTTCTGTGCGCGGTGTGAGAACTCGCATTGTCGTGATGGAGGATGATGCGGCGGTTGCAGTTCTCTTTACGGAGTTCAGAAACGACCTGTGGCAAACAAATGCTAGCATACCATTCTGCATTAACCGTTCTGTGTCCCTCAAGAGGAATAGTCGCAACATGGCCGGTTTTGGAGACAAACGTGGCCACCATTTTTTTGCAACACTCCGTGAACGAACAATTTTTGTTGGCTTTAACTCATTTTCGAACACCCAAACTCGTGACTGGTTTTTTGTTTCGGGTTCGTACGCATATATCCAGGATTCGTCACCTGATACGATGTTGTATACAGCATTTGAGGATCCTGCGTGGAATCTTTCGAGAGTTCTGACGCACCAAGTAACGCGAGCCGCTTTTTGCTCTTCACAGAGCAAATGCGGTATCCATCGGGAAAACAACTTTTTTACACCTAATTGTTCATGCAAGATTATTTGTATTTGACTCATGCCAATGTCTAAAGTTGCCTGAATTTCGCGGTATGTCACATGTCGATCTTCCTCAATCAGCTTACGCACAGCATCAACGTTTTCTTGGGTGACTGCAGTTTTTGGACGACCTTGACGGGGATCATCACTGAGCTTGACACGTCCACGTTGAAATTCAGCAAACCAGCGATAAATTGTGGTTTTGGATGGGGCTTCATCACCAAATGCAGAAATCATCCGGTTAACACACTGTTTTTGTGTTAAACCACTTCGAAAGTCATAATAAATCATTGCTCTTGAATTTTCTCGAGTCAATTCCATTTTCTCAACGACTAAACAAGTTTGACAAGACCTTGTGACAAGACCGAAAATCTTTTTTTAAATAAATAAATGGTATTCGATTTTTAAAACCAAGGAGTTTTCAATTAAAAAGATTTTAATATGACAGGAACAGTGGAAATATTCCATTCCCGATACTTTTAGTGCAGCCTATGTACCTCAAGGGGTTCGGAAATACAGGACTTTAAAAAACCTGGTAGCTAATATCGGAATCTCGGGCATTTTTTGAGATAATCAAAATCTGCCAGCAGGGTTGGATTCGCCGTCGTTTGTACCCGTTTGTACCAACTTTTTTTTCGTTTGTACCCGTTTGTACCAACTTTTTTTTCGTTTGTACCTCAAGGGGTTCGGAAATACAGGACTTTAAAAAACCTGTTCTCTAATATCGGAATTTCGGGCAGTTTTTGAGATAATCAAAATCTGCCAGCAGGGTTGGATTCGCCGTCGTTTGTACCCGTTTGTACCAACTTTTTTTTCGTTTGTACCTCAAGGGGTTCGGAAATACAGGACTTTAAAAAACCTGGTAGCTAATATCGGAATCTCGGGCATTTTTGGTGATAATCAAAATCTGCAAGCAGGGTTAGATACACCGTCGTTTGTACCCGTTTGTACCATCTTTCTTTTCGTTTGTACCTCAAGGGGTTCGGAAATACAGAACTTTAAAAAACGGTACCTAATATCGGAATCTCGGGCATTTTTGGTGATAATCAAAATCTGCAAGCGGGGTTAGATACACCGTCGTTTGTACCCGTTTGTACCATCTTTCTTTTCGTTTGTACCTCAAGGGGTTCGGAAATACAGAACTTTAAAAAACCTGGTACCTAATATCGGAATCTCGGGCATTTTTGGTGATAATCAAAATCTGCAAGCGGGGTTAGATACACCGTCGTTTGTACCCGTTTGTACCACCTTTCTTTTCGTTTGTACCTCAAGGGGTTCGGAAATACAGGACTTTAAAAAACCTGTTCTCTAATATCGGAATTTCGGGCAGTTTTTGAGATAATCAAAATCTGCCAGCAGGGTTGGATTCACCATCGTTTGTACCCGTTTGTACCAACTTTTTTTTCGTTTGTACCTCAAGGGGTTCGGAAATACAGGACTTTAAAAAACCTGTTCTCTAATATCGGAATTTCGGGCAGTTTTTGAGATAATCAAAATCTGCCAGCAAGGTTGGATTCGCCGTCGTTTGTACCCGTTTGTACCAACTTTTTTTTCGTTTGTACCTCAAGGGGTTCGGAAATACAGGACTTTAAAAACCTGTTCTCTAATATCGGAATTTCGGGCAGTTTTTGAGATAATCAAAATCTGCCAGCAGGGTTGGATTCACCATCGTTTGTACCCGTTTGTACCAACTTTTTTTTCGTTTGTACCTCAAGGGGTTCGGAAATACAGGACTTTAAAAAACCTGTTCTCTAATATCGGAATTTCGGGCAGTTTTTGAGATAATCAAAATCTGCCAGCAGGGTTGGATTCGCCGTCGTTTGTACCCGTTTGTACCAACTTTTTTTTCGTTTGTACCTCAAGGGGTTCGGAAATACAGGACTTTAAAAACCTGTTCTCTAATATCGGAATTTCGGGCAGTTTTTGAGATAATCAAAATCTGCCAGCAGGGTTGAATTCGCCGTCGTTTGTACCCGTTTGTACCAACTTTTTTTTCGTTTGTACCTCAAGGGGTTCGGAAATACAGGACTTTAAAAAACCTGTTCCTAATATCGGAATCTCGGGCATTTTTTGAGATAATCAAAATCTGCCAGCAGGGTTGGATTCACCGTCGTTTGTACCCGTTTGTACCACCTTTCTTTTCGTTTGTACCTCAAGGGGTTCGGAAATACAGGACTTTAAAAAACCTGGTAGCTAATATCGGAATCTCGGGCATTTTTTGAGATAATCAAAATCTGCCAGCAGGGTTGGATTCACCGTCGTTTGTACCCGTTTGTACCACCTTTCTTTTCGTTTGTACCTCAAGGGGTTCGGAAATACAGGACTTTAAAAAACCTGGTAGCTAATATCGGAATCTCGGGCATTTTTTGAGATAATCAAAATCTGCCAGCAGGGTTGGATTCACCGTCGTTTGTACCCGTTTGTACCACCTTTCTTTTCGTTTGTACCTCAAGGGGTTCGGAAATATAGGACTTTAAAAAACCTGGTACCTAATATCGGAATCTCGGGCATTTTTTGAGATAATCAAAATCTGCCAGCAGGGTTGGATTCACCGTCGTTTGTACCCGTTTGTACCATCTTTCTTTTCGTTTGTACCTCAAGGGGTTCGGAAATACAGAACTTTAAAAAACCTGGTACCTAATATCGGAATCTCGGGCATTTTTGGTGATAATCAAAATCTGCAAGCGGGGTTAGATACACCGTCGTTTGTACCCGTTTGTACCATCTTTCTTTTCGTTTGTACCTCAAGGGGTTCGGAAATACAGAACTTTAAAAAACCTGGTACCTAATATCGGAATCTCGGGCATTTTTGGTGATAATCAAAATCTGCAAGCGGGGTTAGATACACCGTCGTTTGTACCCGTTTGTACCACCTTTCTTTTCGTTTGTACCTCAAGGGGTTCGGAAATACAGGACTTTAAAAAACCTGGTAGCTAATATCGGAATCTCGGGCATTTTTTGAGATAATCAAAATCTGCCAGCAGGGTTGGATTCGCCGTCGTTTGTACCCGTTTGTACCAACTTTTTTTTCGTTTGTACCTCAAGGGGTTCGGAAATACAGGACTTTAAAAAACCTGTTCTCTAATATCGGAATCTCGGGCAGTTTTTGGTGATAATCAAAATCTGCCAGCAGGGTTGGATTCACCATCGTTTGTACCCGTTTGTACCAACTTTTTTTTCGTTTGTACCTCAAGGGGTTCGGAAATACAGGACTTTAAAAAACCTGTTCTCTAATATCGGAATTTCGGGCAGTTTTTGAGATAATCAAAATCTGCCAGCAGGGTTGGATTCGCCGTCGTTTGTACCCGTTTGTACCAACTTTTTTTTCGTTTGTACCTCAAGGGGTTCGGAAATACAGGACTTTAAAAAACCTGGTAGCTAATATCGGAATCTCGGGCATTTTTTGAGATAATCAAAATCTGCCAGCAGGGTTGGATTCACCGTCGTTTGTACCCGTTTGTACCACCTTTCTTTTCGTTTGTACCTCAAGGGGTTCGGAAATACAGGACTTTAAAAAACCTGGTAGCTAATATCGGAATCTCGGGCATTTTTTGAGATAATCAAAATCTGCCAGCAGGATTGGATTCACCGTCGTTTGTACCCGTTTGTACCACCTTTCTTTTCGTTTGTACCTCAAGGGGTTCAGAAATATAGGACTTTAAAAAACCTGGTACCTAATATCGGAATCTCGGGCATTTTTTGAGATAATCAAAATCTGCCAGCAGGGTTGGATTCACCGTCGTTTGTACCCGTTTGTACCATCTTTCTTTTCGTTTGTACCTCAAGGGGTTCGGAAATACAGAACTTTAAAAAACCTGGTACCTAATATCGGAATCTCGGGCATTTTTGGTGATAATCAAAATCTGCAAGCGGGGTTAGATACACCGTCGTTTGTACCCGTTTGTACCGTCTTTCTTTTCGTTTGTACCTCAAGGGGTTCGGAAATACAGAACTTTAAAAAACCTGGTACCTAATATCGGAATCTCGGGCATTTTTGGTGATAATCAAAATCTGCAAGCGGGGTTAGATACACCGTCGTTTGTACCCGTTTGTACCACCTTTCTTTTCGTTTGTACCTCAAGGGGTTCGGAAATACAGGACTTTAAAAAACCTGTTCTCTAATATCGGAATTTCGGGCAGTTTTTGAGATAATCAAAATCTGCCAGCAGGGTTGGATTCACCATCGTTTGTACCCGTTTGTACCAACTTTTTTTTCGTTTGTACCTCAAGGGGTTCGGAAATACAGGACTTTAAAAAACCTGTTCTCTAATATCGGAATTTCGGGCAGTTTTTGAGATAATCAAAATCTGCCAGCAGGGTTGGATTCGCCGTCGTTTGTACCCGTTTGTACCAACTTTTTTTTCGTTTGTACCTCAAGGGGTTCGGAAATACAGGACTTTAAAAACCTGTTCTCTAATATCGGAATTTCGGGCAGTTTTTGAGATAATCAAAATCTGCCAGCAGGGTTGGATTCACCATCGTTTGTACCCGTTTGTACCAACTTTTTTTTCGTTTGTACCTCAAGGGGTTCGGAAATACAGGACTTTAAAAAACCTGTTCTCTAATATCGGAATTTCGGGCAGTTTTTGAGATAATCAAAATCTGCCAGCAGGGTTGGATTCGCCGTCGTTTGTACCCGTTTGTACCAACTTTTTTTTCGTTTGTACCTCAAGGGGTTCGGAAATACAGGACTTTAAAAACCTGTTCTCTAATATCGGAATTTCGGGCAGTTTTTGAGATAATCAAAATCTGCCAGCAGGGTTGAATTCGCCGTCGTTTGTACCCGTTTGTACCAACTTTTTTTTCGTTTGTACCTCAAGGGGTTCGGAAATACAGGACTTTAAAAAACCTGTTCCTAATATCGGAATCTCGGGCATTTTTTGAGATAATCAAAATCTGCCAGCAGGGTTGGATTCACCGTCGTTTGTACCCGTTTGTACCACCTTTCTTTTCGTTTGTACCTCAAGGGGTTCGGAAATACAGGACTTTAAAAAACCTGGTAGCTAATATCGGAATCTCGGGCATTTTTTGAGATAATCAAAATCTGCCAGCAGAGTTGGATTCACCGTCGTTTGTACCCGTTTGTACCATCTTTCTTTTCGTTTGTACCTCAAGGGGTTCGGAAATATAGGACTTTAAAAAACCTGGTAGCTAATATCGGAATCTCGGGCATTTTTGGTGATAATCATAATCTGCAAGCAGGGTTAGATACACCGTCGTTTGTACCCGTTTGTACCATCTTTCTTTTCGTTTGTACCTCAAGGGGTTCGGAAATACAGAACTTTAAAAAACCTGGTACCTAATATCGGAATCTCGGGCATTTTTGTTGATAATCAAAATCTGCCAGCAGGGTTGGATTCACCGTCGTTTGTACCCGTTTGTACCACCTTTCTTTTCGTTTGTAGATTTTGATTATCTCAAAAAATGCCCGAGATTCCGATATTAGGGACTAGGTTTTTTAAAGTCCTGTATTTCCAAACCCCTTGAGGTACAAACGAAATGAAAGATGGTACAAGCAAGTACATACCCAGTACAAAAATATGCATTAACAAAAAAAAAACAATATCTTCAAGTCGGGTTCCGAGCATTTTTCAACCCCCCGTATCTCCGAAACCCTTGAGGTACAAACGAAAATAAAGTTGGTACAAACAGGTACATACGGTGTACTAACATATGCAAAAATAAAAATAACGATATCTTCAAGTCGGGTTCTGAGCATTTGTCAACCCCTCGTATCTCCGAACCCCTTGAGGTACAAACGAAAAAAAAGTTGGTACAAACAGGTACATACGGAGTACTAACATATGCAAAAATAAAAATAACGATATCTTCAAGTCGGGTTCTGAGCATTTTTCAACCCCCCGTATCTCCGAACCCCTTGAGGTACAAACGAAAAAAAAGTTGGTACAAACAGGTACATACGGAGTACTAACATATGCAAAAATAAAAATAACGATATCTTCAAGTCGGGTTCTGAGCATTTTTCAACCCCCCGTATCTCCGAACCCCTTGAGGTACAAACGAAAAAAAAGTTGGTACAAACAGGTACATACGGAGTACAAACATATGCAAAAAAAAAATTACAATATCTTCAAGTCGGGTTCCAGGTTCACACAGGTGAAAATTTTCTTTGTGTCTGTACATTGTTTACTTAATTCCGACAAAAAACCATGAATCAATGGTATATAAAGCACCATTTTCCTTTGTTTCAATCTAATCCCAAACTAAGTAGAGCTTGTACTATGGAAATGAGATAACTGATATGCTACATATACTACTTATTGTTTGTAAATACATACTTAATATACATAATTACACCCAGACTCAAGGCATACAGACATGTTCATGCACACAAATGTATGTACTGTGTGGGAATCAAACCCACCAAGTTCAAAGGTGCTATTTAAAGGCATGCTTGTATTATACATATAAAGTATAAATATATATATAAAAAAAAAAAAAAAACACCAATAGAAAAAATATCAAAATGGTGCCTGATGATGGAAAAAATCTTCAAAACCTTTCAGGTTTATTGTTTATTTATAATGAGTCAATTGAGTGAATTTTCCATTTTGAGTATTTTAAAAATTTGTGAATAAATCAATTTGTTCAGGTAATTACTTTGGGAGTCATTTCATCATGGGCGGGGAGAGGTTTGACACTCCGCAGCCCGAGGCTTACCTGTTTGGAGAGAATGCTGACTTGAACTTCCTCGGCAGCAGACCAACACCAGTAAGTATTGTATGTTTATTTGGATTTTGTTTTATTTTACTAACACCCATACAGTTTCTATTATTATTATTAATTAAAACAATTTACTAATTTACTAGTATTTTTGCTGATTTACTAAATGCATGTGTACCTAATTTTATTTTGAAGTAACCAAGTCTAGAGCCTTTGTTACAAATTGATTCACTAGAATTGGAATAAAATTTAAGAAATATTGTTTCTGCTTTTTATTTTATAGTTCCCTACATTTTGATATACAGGGGTTATTTTTTAACTCCAATTTCTCAGTACAGTACTCACCATTTTGAAATATTAATTTCATACTTCATGATATTAAAAACTTTTTCATTTATATTTACTGCGTTTTCCCAATTTGATAAAAATATTGAGTGATTTAAAAAAAAGGTTCTTAATGAAACCTTTTTCTTTAGACATAAAAAAATTGATGTTTTTTTAAAACTCTTTTTTCAGGCCTGGCATCAAACTACCAAAGAGGAAGCCCATCATCAACTAGGCTAATTATATACTGTTTGTTCACAGTTCCCGTACCCACCTCCACAGTCAAATGAACCTACAAAGACATTGAAGAGTCTCATTAACATACGCAAGGAGTCATTGCGTTTCGTGAGATGTCCAGAACCAATGGGCAAACTGGCTGACAGTAATAAAATAGGAGATGGAGTGACAAAGTCTGCTGACAGCAATGGCAAAGGGACATATTACAATATAGAGTTTACATTTGACTGTGATGCAAGATGTGCTATTACTGTATTTTACTTCTGCACTGAGGAAGTGACTCCTTCTGGCGTTGTGTAAGTATTTAAATTAGATTTTTTATTTTAGGTGTAGCACAGAATATGTGTATACTATTGAACAGAAGGCTCACTCCGTAATAAAATCTGTGATTAGATACGAAAAGTCTACAAACCCCTCTTATTCTATTGTGTAGCTCTATCTCGTTCGAACGCGAGCATTACAATGAATCGGTAGCGGCCGATGGCGAAGAGAATGACAGCTCCAGCACTAGTCACGCGTCAGAATGAGTTAGAGCAATGCTGTTTGACAGTAGTGCATTGCTGGTTTTGCTATCTCTTATAGCTATTACCCTCGCGACCCGTCGATGACGTCACAAACATACCACTACAAGCGAGGCGCAAACCAGCAGTTCTGTCAGATCTCACACGTGTTCGACCCCTCGAAGCACCCAGAAGAAGACCTCGTCTATAACGCCGACAGGGAAATTATACCCATTGCCATATACTGCGTCGTTGATGAAGGACAAGAAGGTATTGTTTTCATTGTTTGACATAATGTTCTGGTTACTCCTGATTCATTGACAATATCATAGCCTATCTGTATCACATAATCTTTTTAAACGAAATTTGTAAATACAATTATATGAAAAATCTTGCCTTGTTAGTTGCTTGTCTGTCTTCTTAGTACAGATGGTACCACGAGTGGTGAGCACAGATAGGCAGTAGTGGGGGCAAGCTCGTGCATGTACACTTTTGACCAAATCACAGTAGCCAAAATGACACGCGAGAATCCAATAGACGACGAGCATCGCCTGACGAACCAATCGTATGAGCTCGGCGCTCCCCCCTTCTTCATTCCGCCAAACAGACCGAAAAATTAACTACTGCGTAGCTGTCAATCAGTGCTCACGACTCGTGAACCTTACTGAACTAGTTGTATGGTCAATTGTAATGTTCATAACACATCTAACTAATAGAGTTTTGTTTTGACCCTGCCATTATCCCCTGTTACTGGCAATTTTAATGACATTAAAAATTCATATGTATGGTACATTTACCAGGAGATTTTCAGAGAACCTAAAATTGTATTCTAGAAACAAGACAATCCCATACAACAATAGCTGTTGTAGAAAAGCACTCGGATGGTACTTACGTGTTGAAGGCGCTGAAGCAAAAGCTGTTTGTTGACGGACTCTGCTATTTGTTACAAGAAATATACGGAATTGAAAACAAGAGTCTTGATACTAAGGTATTTATAAGAAAAAAATATAATTTGGCTGTGTTATATTGTAGTTTTCTGAAGGTAAAGTTTTGACAAATTTTAAACACTAGCTGTCCCGCGCTGTTTCAACCGCATTCTTGAGGGATCGTATGTTTTCCCGGGATAAAAAGTATCCTATGTGTTAATCCAGAACATATTCTATCTGTGTGCCAAATTTCATCCAAAATCGTTCAGTAGTTTTTGCGTGAAAGAGACAAACATACATCCATACTCACAAACTTTCGCATTTATAATATTAGTAGGATAAAAATGTTGTTATTCACATTATTTCAGAGGATCTCTTCAATTATAAAATGTAATTTTTTGTCATATAAATATAAAATCTGTGAACTCCTAGTTTTAGAGGATAAACTACAGGCATAGGCACGCTTTACTGAGTAGGTTCCTGCAGTAGTGGAGCGGTACGGGAGGGGTGTGTTTTCATTATGTTAAATGAAAAAAGAAAACTAAAAATGTATCATGTGTATAGCGAGTTCAGTTCTGGTACGTCACACATCACCTCCTGCACCGCTAAAGAGTTATTTTGATAAAACATCGAAAAGGCCATCCATGTCTCCAAATCGATCAGTTCTCTCGTTGGTCTCTCTTTGATATTGAATTTTGGTATTTTATAAAGATTTTTTGTTATAAAATTTGCAGCTTTAGGATCATTTCCCCGTTTACAAAAAATGTTTTAATGAAAGTCTAGTAAAACCCAGGTTTTAATGAGCCCCTATCTTCACCTTCACCCCAGCCAACGTCAGATGAGGAAACAGAGGACGGTGGTTCAGAATGCGTGATATGTATGTGCGATGTCCGCGACACGTTGATCCTGCCGTGCCGGCACCTGTGCCTGTGCAACTCGTGCGCCGACTCGCTGCGGTACCAGGCGAACAACTGTCCCATCTGCCGCGCTCCCTTCCGCGCGCTGCTGCAGATCCGCGCGCTGCAGCGGCTGCCCGACCCACCGGTCGGTGGAGCGACGCCGGCTACTACTGGAGCTGCCGCTGTAAGTGTATATATAAACTTTCGCGTTTATAATATTAGTAAGGATTAGTTTGGCATCGAACAATTACCCCAAACAAGCGAAATGGCGTTCATTTTGATTGAAATGTATTCCGCCAATTCCCCACCACCGACAATGCGCTCTGATTGGCTAAGTCAAGGACACACTAAACATTTAGAGCCAGTGTTCAGTCGGTACTGTTATTTATAAATTTAATTTATCAGTTGGGTTTTTTCTCGATGTAGGTTGGTAATATCCCACCTTCTCCAAGATATGTGTTAATATTCCAGACGGGCAGCATGGAGAACATCCCAGCAGGATATGAGCCAGTTTCACTGATTGAAGCGCTGAATGGACCTCACCCCGCGCGCCCCCTGGCTCCGCCTGCGCCACGACTAGTGCCCACTATAGCCTCGCCAGACACTGATACTGCCTCACAGGTACCACCAAATCTCACCACACGATAGAGGTGTAGGTTATACGACGTCATGTCATATAATTAAGACAACATTAGAACAATACATTCAATAAAAAAGAAAATACTAGGGTAGCTCCCAGGTACCAAACCACACCAGGCTGTAGGCAGACCACGCCACTTAATTAGGAAAACATGATAAAGAATCGTGCTAGGCCAGAACGATACATTTAGTTGTAAAATAAAAAAAAAATGAACGTCTTCCAGTGTGAGATAAAATTACCAGCAACATATTATAAACTTAAAACCCCGCTCGAAAATGTTCTGCAATAAAAATTATAAAGATATCTTCAAAATCGATGTTTCTATTTTGTATAGTCAAGTGAAAAACACTCATGCCCCTAGACAAGATGGTTGTCGACAATCGTCATCATTAGTAAACGATCAACCTTTGTATGGGATTATCTACTGGCCATGATGCTGTAACTTGAAGATTGTATTTGTTCCACCAATCAGGCGGCGGAAATCCTGAACAGGTGCAATCTGGAGCGCAGTTCCTCCACCAGCCTGGGCAGCAGCGGCAGCAGGAAGGGCAAGAGTGGCTCCAAGGATGACGTCAAGAGTGTAAGAGAACGGGCCAACGCGCACACTGTCACTCCCGAGGTAACTTGATCGTAGCTCCTTGATGCTTATGAGCCATGTTGGAAACAGGTTCAGGTTGGCAACTTACTTGATGATAAGAAGGCCTACTTCGAAAAACTGAGGTTCAGGTCGGATACTTACTTAATGATAAGAGGGCCTACTTCGGTCCGGTCCCGTACCCAAAGGGTGCCAAACGGAACCCTATTCATAAGACTCCGCTGTCCGTCCGTCCGTCCGTCCATACGAACGCCTGTCTGTCAAGTCATGTCATGAAATTTTCACCGAATATGTATTTCTATTGCCGCTGTAACAACAAATAAACAAAATTAAAAATTAAAGGGGCCCCCATACAAGAAACGTACTCTTTTTTGCGCCTACTATTAATTTTATAGTCAATTTGAGTTAGTTAATATTATTATTATACGGAACCCTCCGTGTGCGAGTCCGAATCGCACTTGGCCAGTTTTTTACTTATACAGTTGCAGCAAAACCGGCGAGACGTTTTTTGCAATTAGTAGACCATAAGGTACTTTTAACCGACTTCCAAAAAGGTGGAGATTCTCAATTTGACTATTTAATTTTATAAGCTTAGCATAGAATATTCCATAGATATTGTCAAATTCGTCTAAAATGTTTGGTTCATTCTCTTTACCGTTGGGGAAACCGTCATCATCAACACGAAAGTTGATTCTATTTAAATACGTACAGTAGATTTAAAATTTTGGGGAGGGGGGAAAGTTCGGTAACGTGTAAGTGATGTATTGCAAGCTTGCATATAGTGTTGGTCTTCCTACAATAAATAAATAAATATAGCTACGGTAACCGTAACCATCAGTCTTACCGTACTTATTCAGTTTTTGGGAAGTATTAAGGTTTCTTAAACTGCACCCCATAATAAAATAATCTGTGATAACATGTATTGTTTGATTACAGTTCAGGATGTCGGTACTCCTGGCCCGTGAGGAGGAGGCCAAGCGTGCTGAGGAGAAAGCCGCCGCCAACAGTCCGCTGCTCTACAACCATCACATCATGAATGGAACTGATAAGTTATCCAAGGTATACTTCAACTTTACACTTTTATGAAGTTTAGCTTTTGGGAAGGTCTAGAATCTTTCGTTACTATTTAGATTTTGAGATCATTAAAGCATTGTTTAGTGGGGCGGATTATTTGAGGCCAAAGGAGTTTGTTAATTGAGGTATTGCTATCGTAAAAAATGTGACAGCAAGTAAACGGCGGTTTTTAAAGAAAAATTTGCTCCGTTTATCCTGGAGACAAGGATCAAAAGGCTCTATGGGGCCAAGTTAGGTTAGGGTACTAGAAACGTCACAAATCGTAAAGGCTTCCCATAATTTATTTTTAGGGATATGAATGTGAAAAGATATTTTATTCAAGTTCTGTGAATTCCGATGGCAATTAACTCAAAAAGGTCTTAAGTCTCCTAAGACCATAGAAAATAAGTATATAGGAAGACAAAGACAAAACTACAGTTGAATGCATTGTAAACATAATATGATTAAAAGAGGATTGAATACTGATATGACGGGTAAAAGAGCTAAATGGAAGACAATCGGCAACAAGACCTATAGAGAGACTAGCTGTCTCTCGCGGTTTCACCCGCGTTCCCGAGATAAAAAGCCTATGTCCTTCTCCATACCATAGGCTATCTGCATGCCAAATTTCATGATGATCCGTTGAGTAGTTGAGGCGTGAAGGCGTAACAAACAAGCAAACTCACTTTCGCATTTATAATATTAAGTTAGGATGATGTGTAATATAATAAGGGAAGATGAGTATCTTTGTTGGCTTTTAGATTCGGGAATCATTTTGTGCATTTTCAGATCGTTTTAGTTATTTTTTATTGTCCATAGTCGTCGCTAAGCCTGGAGTACCCGGCGGAGGGGGATGCGGAGGTGTCGTCGGTGCACTCGGAGTGGGAGGGTGAGGGGGAGGGGGTGGGGGTGGGGGAGGCTCCCGACCCGGCGCCGGAGCCCGACAGTGACGCCGAGAGGCTCTCGCCGCTACTCACGCATAATATGCACAACGGGGTACTGTTTCACAATTTTTTTTTTCTTGCCCCTATGTTTGATTCCTTAGTGGATGGCTACACCAGCACTGCTTTCGTGGATGGAAGTACTCATGATGTTACCAAGGGACCAATTCTGAAATACGAAAATGAATTGTGCGTCGATATATCAGTCAGTCAGTTCCTTCTTTTATCATTAAATAATTTAAATTATTTTTTTTCAAAAGGGGCCGGATTGTTGGACCGTAATTACAAGTTTAAATGGGGTATCATATGAAAGAGCTTCTTTTGTGCATTCGAAAACAGGTTTTTTTTGTGTTGTGTGTTTTTGACTTATGATGAAAAATAACCAAAAAATACCGTTCCATTATACCTGAAGTTCGCAAAGCCAAATATCTGAAATAATTATAGTAGATAGACATTGTAATAAATATTACAGGAAAATATATTACCATGTCATCCTATTAAGGTTTTATCGAAATCATCAAAATTCCTTCACAAACAAATTTAGTAATGCGGTCTGGTTTTTTCTACTATTATGTCCCAAACCAAGAAATTATACGTCAAAGAAGGGACCCTAGGTGCCCGGGTCAGACTCAGACTCTTGGACGGTATTTTTTTTAATAGTAGTTTTGTGTTTAGGTGGTAAAAGGCGCCGGTCGCAGTTCCCCGAGCGTAGTCGCTACAGCCGCAGCGGGCGACAACCCTGCGCGCGCGCATGCCGAACACACTGATCACGACGAGCTCGAACATAAACACAACTGTCAGTATACATTATACCACCAAACTAGACATGAGCGCCGATGTACAATCAGTAGGCGGCAGTGCGCCGACTTTTTAGGGTCGGCGGCGCGTCCATCGCCGACACGTGCGGTCGGCGGCGGAGGTGCGCAAAAAAGCACAACGGGCGCGGCGCTCATGTCTAATACTTACTAATATTATAAATACGAATGTAAGTTTGTTTGTTTGTTACGCTTTCGCGCCTTAACTATTCAACCGAGCACAACGAAGCTTGGTATTGAGAAGGACATAGGCTACTTGTTATCCCGGGAATGCGGGAGAAAGGCGATCATAGCTCAGTGGTTGTGACATCGGTCGCGGGTTCGAATCCTACAATGAATTTGAGCTTTCAACAACCAAGCACCTACGTGTTCCGACAGCTGCACTTGAGAGCCAGTTCCTTCTAGGTATTGTGTGGTTACCACCCTGGGCCACACCATTAATACAGGCCTATACTTATTAAAAAAAAATAGGTGCAACTGGAATGTATAAAATATGCATGAAAGGATGCGAGGGAAAGGAATTTTGGATGAAAAATGGCGTCTTCTGCAGTTTGGTGAATGTTCTATGAAAAATCATTCGCATTTTGGGCTAATAGCAGCTTGGATTCTGTATATGGTAATATAAACTATAGTAATAAAGGTGTTTATGGTAATAGAGCATATTTAAAATAAATGGTTTCCGTTCATATTCGACAAGTTGACTACCCTACTGTGTAGTACCCCACTGGATTTGATAATAGCAACATCATGACATCGAACGTAGAAATTTCATTATTTCAGATTCGCTTATTTCAATTGCGTACATCGTATCGTAACTTGCGTGCGAATTCTTAAGGTGCGTTCACATTATGACATACAGCCGGAAAAGGAGAACAGTTCTGTCCTGTGTGAACTGCGCTTAAAGTGGAACTGATCATAAATTTTTAGGCAAATTACTTCAAAACAAGCCTTCGTCACTAAACAAAAATTTGCTGTTCTTTTTTAGGGTTCCGTACTCAAAGGGTGCCAAACGGGACCTTATTCATAAGACACCGCTGTCCGTCCGTCTGTCAGTGGGCTGTATCTCATAAACAGTAATAAAGGTAGACAGCTGAAATTTTCAGAGAATATGTATGTCTATCCGCTATAACAATAAATAATAAAAATGAAATCATATTAAAAATAAAAGGGGGCGCCCATACAAATAGACCTTCGCAAGCACTTATGAAAAGTCTGACTCTAATACTGGTTCGGAAGGTTGCATTTGCTGAGAAGACCCGGCAATAAACAATATAGCACAATGAGTTAATTAATATTGTACGGAACCCTCCGCTTGCGAGTCCGACGCGCACTTGGCCGGTTTTTTATATCTTTATAAAAAAGCATGTCCATTAAAAATACAATACTAAAAACGAAATTGCCGGTGCTTAACGTGATTGGTGACGTAGGCTTGTTTCTGTGTGGAACTGGTAATTAACTGGGTGTGTGGCACGCAGCGAGCGTGACGGCCACTGGCACTGGCACTGGCACTCAGGGTGAGAGTGAGACTCGCAGCGAGAGTCAGACTCGCGCCGAGTCCGACCGCGAGGCGGACTCGGGCTCGCACTCGCCGCCCGTCGCCGACGACTCGGACTATTTCACCCCCGAGGACACCGCCACCACTATACTGACCGTACCTAAACCGAACAAACATGCTGTAAGTTACGTTGCGTTGAGTTGCGGTATGTCTTCTATTGCATCCACGTGCCATCCACATGTTGTGACGTCATTTAGCTTGTTGTATCACGTGTAATTAAAGATACATCTGGGGAAAGCGAGCGGGACTCCACTACCCGTGGAAGTAACATTTATACAGGATGTTTTTTTGGTCGGCGACAAGCGACCCAGGGACGGTAGTACAAAACATACATTTTCCAAAAATAGATTTAATTCCATTAAATACTGTAAATGCGTTGAGAATTACCTTATTCAATTTGAAATAAAATTACCGCAACGTATGGTCACTAGGCACGTGCACAGACTAGAGCTATAATAATAATAATAATAATAATTTATTGATAACCATCCAAAATACACATAAAATATGACATGACACGAATAAGAACTTAAACATAAACTTAGAGGGTATTTCCAATAAAATGTTAGCGACCAAATCGACATACACAATAGCCGAGTGAGATCACTAAAACTGCGAACATTTAAAAATACAAATTTTTCAAGTTCCTTAACTAAATATCATTAGTGTATACAACATATTTTTTTTTTTTTCCTAGTATCTAAACTAGGCCAAGCCTGTGTTTTAGATACTAGAACCTTCCTTAATGTGTTATGAAAAAGTACACACTACGAACCGTTTCAAGCGTTTATGAAGTAATGAAACATGTAATGATAATAATTTTGAATAAAACTTAATTAAAATAGAAACTAAATATAAAAATAAAAAATAATTGTTCTCATCTTGAATTTCTTTTTTGTTCAGCTCATTTTTGTATTGTAAACAAATCCTCGATGTTTTCGTAACGTTGTGATTTAAGCCAAATTGTCAATTTCATTTTACAGTCATTTTTGTTCAGCGGATATATATTTAGTATTTGATTAATTTTATTGTATAAATAAGGGCCGAGAAAACATTGAAATTTTTTGATAAAATAAGTCCGAGAGGAAAAATTGGAACATACTTTGTAATACCTACGTTTTTGAGATTGGTTTTGTACATAATAAAGTTCACCATGCTGAGACAAGATAGTATTCAGAACAAATAGTTGTCTAACTGACATGACGTCACATAATGCATATAATTGGACTGTAGGAAATCTATAAGGCTTAAACGTCATAACCTTAAGTAATGCGCGCTGCGCTCTTTCAACACGGATCATATGAGTTTTTTTAGCACCTCCCCACGCTCTGATACAGTAAGCTATAATAGACTGAGCCATTGCATAGTAAACTGTTTTCAATAAATGTGTACCAGCAACATGACGTAACGTTTTGAAAATAAAAATCAGTTTACGCACCCTTTCCGCTGTCATCTCAATTTGCGGTATCCACGTAAGAGTTTGATCTAAAACTACACCAAGGTACTTAATTGAAGTAGTTCGCTCTAAGACTGTACATTGGCAGGGTGAATCAATGCAAGAATGTGCCGTGATGTTAAATAAATTATCTGGGATATTACTATGTGATATACCGAAAGTCATATATTTAGTTTTTGTGGTATTTAGTGTCAGTATATTATTTCGAAGCCATAGCATTGTATGTTTAAGTCCTCGTTCAGCTTCAATCCTAGCCTCCTCCCAAGACCTACCATGGAATACTAGAGCCGTGTCATCGGCAAATGTAAAGATCCTACAGTTGTTAAGATTTTGACTACATAGGCCATTAATATATATTAAGAAGAGACTAGGACCGAGTACGCTGCCTTGGGGCACACCAAAGGTGGCAAGAGAGTCCACGCTAGTCTGATCACCAATTTTGACTCTCTGTTTCCTGTCAGAAAGATAACTTTCAAACAGACGAAGGGATTCTCCACGGATACCAATTTTTTCCATTTTTCCGAGAAGTATGGGAGTAGAGACTGTGTCAAACGCCTTAGCTAGATCTAAAAAAATTCCTAAACATTTATTTTTCTTATCAAGGTGCTGTGCGATGTAATCTGTAATACCCGTAACTACATCAGCTGTAGATTTGCCAGCCCTAAAACCGAATTGGTTGTTCGAAAGAAGATTTTCCTTATCCAAAAAACTCAGCAAACGTTTATTGATAACTTTTTCTAAAACTTTTGATAGGGCTGACAAGACGGAGATAGGACGATAGTTGTTGACACAATCTTTTGCTCCAGCCTTATGGATAGGATGGATAATCGATATTTTAAATACTTCCGGAAAGACACCAGTATTTAGGCATAAGTTAGATATATATGTTAAGAGCCTAGTCCTCGAGCGTGGTAATTTCTCATAGAGCTCACACATCGACACATTCTGCCTACACAGATGCGTCTCACAGTTATATTACACATTGCTTTGAGACAGACAACTATGATTTACGGCGCAATGGAATAATTATTTATACAGTGCGAGTTCGCGCCTGTAAGATTAGTAAGCATGTTATAGAAACAGCGCAATGTATTAGCTATTCACTCGCCGCCCCGCAGTTTGCGAGTAGCCGTGGTAAAAGAGATGGCAATATTGGCAATAGAAAAGGTTGGAGCCACAGTGTTCGCGTGATTCGTGCTAATTAGGTAAGCAGTACCGGATCATTCTTGATATTTTTCTTTATTGAGAATATTGATTAACTGTGTTATTTTTATATCAATCTTAACAACTACTTTACCTTTACTTACTTAAATCCATATAGGTATATGGATTTAAGTAAGTCCAGAATCTTGAAATTTTTGCCACAGATTATTCTTATAACTTACTAGCGACCCGCCTCGGCTTCACACGCGTACAATGTAGTTAACTAGGTACTATGCTGTGTGGTGACATTGCACGCGCGCCGCCCCGCCCGCCGCACGAGCACAGTATGGCGAATACTATTTTTGGTACCTAATTACCCGACTGACCCGGAAGGAGGGTCATGTTTTTCGAGTGTATGTATGTATGTATGTATGTATGTCTATTTCTTTGTGCCGCTCTGCAGCATAAACGGCTTGATGGATTTAAGCATATGAGGTGTCGTTAGATTCGTCTTGACTGGGGGAGTGTCATAGGGTATATTATTTTTATATGGCGCCTAAGAATAAAAAAATAGGGGGGGGGGGGTATTAAAAATAAAAGTTTCGTTATTATAACAATATGGGTATCAAATGAAAGCTTGTAAATAGACTATTCCATATATTTTTTACGTGTCTTTTACTTTTTGGTTTTTTCTATTGAAATAAAAAGTCATGGTAGTAAATCAAATCAAAATCATCAATACCGGTTTGGAAAGTTGCATTTGCTGAGAAATGCCGGTAATAAACTCAGCAATTACTATTTTTAACATTTTAGATTTATTACATAACTATAGTATAAATGAATTAATGTTCGTTAGTCAAAATTACTGGTCCTAGATACTGGTCCGATTGCTCTCAAAATCGATATTTGAGAGTCACCGGGGTCACAAAACAAGAATCTATTCTCAAAATTTTGATAAAGTGTCCTCCATTTTGAACTTTTTAGATACTGGTTCGATTGCTCTCAAAATCGATATTTGAGAGTCCTCGGGGTCACAAAACAAGAATCTATTCTCAAAATTTTGATAGTGTCCGCCATGTTGAACTTTTTAGATACTGGTCCGATTGCTCTCAAAATCGATATTTGAGAGTCCTCGGGGTCACAAAACAAGAATCTTTTTTCAGAATTTTGAAAAAGTGTCCGCCATGTTGAACTTTTTAGATACTGGTCCGATTGCTTTTAAAATCGATATTTGAGAGACCTCGGGGTAACAAAACAAGAATCTATTCTCAAAATTTTGAAAAAGTGTCCGCCATTTTGAACTTTTTAGATACTGGTTCGATTGCTCTCAAAATCGATATTTGATTTTGAACTTTTTAGATACTTTCAACATGGCGGACACTTTTTCAAAATTTTGAGAATAGATTCTTGTTTTGTGACCCCGAGGACTCTCAAATATCGATTTTGAGAGCAATCGGATCAGTATCTAAAAGTTCAAAATGGCGGACACTTTATCAAAATTTTGAGAATAGATTCTTGTTTTGTGACCCCGAGGACTCTCAAATATCGATTTTGAGAGCAATCGAACCAGTATCTAAAAAGTTCAACATGGCGGACACTTTATCAATATTTTGAGAATAGATTCTTGTTTTGTGACCCCGATGACTCTCAAATATCGATTTTGAGAGCAATCGGACCAGTATCTAAAAAGTTCAACATGGCGGATACTTTATCAAAATTTTGAGAATAGATTCTTGTTTTGTGACCCCGAGGACTCTCAAATATCGATTTTGAGAGAAATCGAACCAGTATCTAAAAAGTTCAAAATGGCGGACACTTTATCAAAATTTTGAGAATAGATTGTTGTTTTGTGACCCCGAGGACTCTCAAATATCGATTTTGAGAGCAATCGGACCAGTATCTAAAAAGTTCAAAATGGCGGACTCTTTATCAAAATTTTGAGAATAGATTCTTGTTTTGTGACCCCGAGGACTCTCAAATATCGATTTTGAGAGCAATCGAACCAATATCTAAAAAGTTCAAAATGGCGGACACTTTATCAAAATTTTGAGAATAGATTCTTGTTTTGTGACCCCGATGACTCTCAAATATCGATTTTGAGAGCAATCGGACCAGTATCTAAAAAGTTCAACATGGCGGACACTTTTTCAAAATTCTGAGAAAAGATTCTTGTTTTGTGACCCCAAGGTCTCTCAAATATCGATTTTGAGAGCAATCGGACCAGTATCTAAAAAGTTCAACATGGCGGACACGTTTTCAAACTTCTGAGAAAATATTCTCTTTTTGTGACCCCAAGGTCTCTCCAATATCGATTTTGAGAGCAATCGGACCAGTATCTAAAAAGTTCAACATGGCGGACACTTTTTCAAACTTCTGAGAAAATATTCTTGTTTTGTGACCCCAAGGTCTCTCAAATATCGATTTTGAAAGCAATCGGTGCAGTGTCTAAAAAGTTCAACATGGCGGACACGTTTTCAAAATTTTGAGAAGATTCATGTTTTGTGATCCCGAGTTCTATCAAATACCTTTTAGAATTTTATTATGTATCATCATATATTTCTGGTCGGGCTTTAATAATAATAATTAATAAGAAATGTAAAAACATTGAATAAGTTAGTACAAATACCTAAATTAAATAAAATCTCGTACCTTGATAAATCAATAAATGTATTTTCTTTCTTTATTTTACCTCAGCAGTCACGACCTACCTTTATGTCAATGACACAAGACGGTGGCGACCTTCAGCGAGCATCAAAGCGACGTGCTCTCACTTTGGACTCGAGGAGGACACTGGATGATTTTTATGCGCGCATTCGAATTTATACAAATTCAAAATATGACAACCGCTCCATAGTAATTACTATGGAAAATGGCGCACGGTTTTCATGCAAAAGCAAAGAATATTTTAATATTTTATGGATTGATATTGTAAAAAACTGAAAAGGTAGCGTTGGGGTTCAACCCTTTTGTGTTTTTATTTAACCACTAAGATTTTAGTCAATTCATTCGAAATACTATAAATGTTGCAAACAGCAAAGGTATATTTTGTGGTTTTGAGAGATTTTATCGAGTTTTTTTGTTGGAAATGAAGGATTATTTCACAAATATAACGTGATAACATTGTAGGTATACCTTTTAAGATTGTAAAATGTTTTTTAAATGTTTTTAAACGTACGATATCGAAGATTTTTCTTACAAACCGTAACAGTCGTTTTGGCAGTTTTCAAGGACTACACTCTTAAGACCGGTACAATATAAGTTTTACAATTTTTTAAGAGTTTATTAGATATTCCATCCCATCCGGTGGCGCTGTCATTTTTTAGTCCTAGAATTATAGTTTCAATTTCCTCATTATTAGTTTCGAGCATAACCATGGAATTAACTGGAGATATTGTATTCGTTCCAGCTGTCCCATCTTGAGAATCAGAATTGCTATCATTGAGAATTTTATCAGCAAATGATTTTCCAACATTAGCAAAATAATTATTTATGTACTCAACAGATTTTTGGGGGGTGTCACCAATTCTCAGAAGATCGCTAGGTACTGTTTTCTGCTTATTTGTGTGAACAATAGATTTAACGATGTCCCAGGTCTTTTTGGGGTTTTTAGAATACTTTTTTAGTTCATTTTGCTCATAGACTTTTTTCAATCGCTTAAGTATGTCGTTACAGTAATTTCTATACCTTTTGTAAGTTATTCTAATAATTTCATTGTTCGGTTCAGCTTTACATTTGAGGTGCATTCTATCGCGGCTTCTGATGCACCTAATCAATCCTGCTGTGATCCAAGGTTTGAGGCATTGAAATTTACGCGGAACCAAAATACGTAAAGTATGTTTAATGAGGTAACTTGAAAGAAGATTAACAAGTCGCTCGGCAGCCCAGTTTGCATCTTTAGAATTAAAGATGTCATGAAAACTAGTTGCCTCCAGATCCGTAAGAATCCCCTCGTAATTAACCTTATTCAATGCCAACACTTGATTTTCTCGTTTTTTGGTAGCAAGATCCAAACATGATATTACTGCCGAATGATCTGTGATGGGTGCTGCCAAAACAAAAGTAGTTACTGGTTTTTTTGTTTTGACTATAGCATGGTCAAGACAATTTGCTCCTCTGGTGGGGTAGGTATGGCCTATTAGAAAACCGTGAGCTGCTAGCAAATTGAGATAGTCATGCGCATTTTGATCCTCATTGTTAGGTTTAATATCAATGTTGATATCACCCGTGATAATTATATTACCATATGACTTATATAATAATAGAAGCCTGTCCAATGAGTCAAGAAATGGGGCTATATTTCTTTTAGATGGCGATCTATACAGTCCAATAACGAGTGTATCAGAATTTATTTTGACCAACAAACAACTTGCATCATTAAAACTGGGTTCCTCGACAGTACAGTTAAGTCCATTTTTTGTATAAATGACTAATCCATCGTTTTGGTTACTATTGCTTTTGGTGTAGTGCAAGTCGTAGTTTTGAATGATTGGATAGTTAGACGTTATCATATTCCAGGATTCAGTTAATACATATAGTTCACATTGAATATTTAATCTAGCAAGCAAAACCCTAAATTCATTAATATTGCGATTAATACTTCTAATGTTTTGAGTTAATATTTTAAAAGTAAGGGAACTGGAGTTAGAAGTCAATATGGGCTTAAAAGACTCTGGTGTAAATGTGATTTCCCAGCATTAATATTGTCAATGTCATTAATAATGTTTGCGTTACTTAAAGGTCCGAATTTTGTTGTTTAGTAACAATGGCATAACTGTAGACAATTTGGTGGTACATAATGAATAAACGTTTTTTGAATTTGGCGTAGTAGAATTATTTGTGATTTTTTTATAATAAGCTGAGTAATGTATTATTAGGTTATTAAGTGGTAAGTACAAATTAAGATTGAGAGACATGCAAGTATACAAAAAAGAAATAATTAAATTTAAAAAATAAGTTTTTGAAAGGCAGTGGTAACATGTCACCAACAATTCAAGTCATTTCGGGATTTTAAGGTTTACCAGATCTGTTTCATTCTTGATTTCAACGTGCGGCGAGTCGTCAGCCTTACGAAGATAAACTTTTCCGTTACTCGTCCAACAGTATTTGTACTCAGCAGTTGAAGCAAAATCTCGAGCCAGGTACAACAATCTACGTCCCTTATTTGTAAGACCTTCTATAGGAACAGACCGCCCGGCCAGACCTATGATGGTTGAATTCAAGCGATCAATTGGGTGTGCTTTATTATAGATTTTGGCATTTTTTACCACTTCCTGTTTTGTCGAAGTTCGCGTAAAATCCACGACTACTGTTGAAGACCCTGACTTTCCTTTGATGCGGAAGATATCTTTAATATCATTGGGTTGTACATTAACGTCGATGACTTTACAGGTGTTTTGTACTATGCCGGCGAGAACAGATTTATTTTCAGTGTTCGACTGACACGGTACGTTCCTGATTTCCACAGTAGTCGATTTCAAAGATCTGTGCATATCCTCGACTTTAGCTTCCAGTGCGGTAATATATATCAGGTGTTCCTTGCGTTCTTTTTCAAGGAATTCCACTCTTACTGACATATTGTCAAACTGGTCAGAAAGAAATTGTACGGACTTCTCAATATCCTGGTTGGACTGCTGAATTGAAGAATTCTGGGCCTTAATTTCGGCCACATCATTTATTAATTTGTTCAAGATGAGATTTTGTCGATCTGTCATATCCTTAATCATCGATTTTACATCCTCCTTGAACTTCAATAGTTGATCCTCACAACAAGATTCCCTGGGTCTTTTTTTAGTCCGCAGTTGGTGAATCGCTTCATGTTCAACTATGTTAGACACATCAGAATCTGATACTGTATGAGCTATAACTCCACCGGGAGGAGGGCTTCTTGTTACACGGCTCATGATTATTGTTTAAGTTCAAAGTTTATGTAGTACGAATTGACCAATTTACCTTGAGCTCTGTGTGCGCGTTGATTGCAGCGATGGAGAGGTCTATTTCTATTAGGTGTCTCGCACGTTGTTCGCTCTTCCAAGATATACCTATCTCACTCTTACAGCTAAGGTTGAGGTACTCGTACAATCTTCTCGGCTAGTATGCGCGCCTGGTACTTGGAGATTATTTTCACAAATAAATAATTAATTTTTTTGAAAATTATGCGACAACTATTTGCACGTATAATCGCTTTCACGGTCCAGGAGGAAGGGGAGCTAGGTGCAAGCCGCCATTGCCCCACCTCTTTACAGGGAGTACACACTCCCGTTGAGTATTACTTCTACACTTTAACTTATTACATGATTTTCCAATTAATATTATTTTTATTATTATAAAAGTAGTGTAACGTTGCACTTGCAAGTTACATAAATAAATATAAGTATAGTTAGAAAACCTTTAATAAAACTTAATTACACTTAAATTAAAATAATATTTACAACTTATTCTAAAACATAATTAAATATAACCTATTAAACTAATAAAACCTAAAAATCTAAATACTTAATAAATATTATTGTACGGAATCTACAAGTACGTATTAATGATGATGGTTCCCGCACCTACGCATCCCTAACAAATCTAACGGGTTTGCGAGCTGCGCCGGCGCGGCGGCCAACGCCCAGTCGTTCAGTTCGAGAATTCTCCACGGCGAGTGCGCTTTGAGACTTCACAGGTGACGGCTGCGTCACTTGCTTCGAATTTTGTATCTAGTTTAATATCACGTGGAATCCCGCTAGGGTAAGTTCCCATGTATTATCTATCTGATTCTCCATTGTAAGGTGTTCTAGCTTTCTATCTTTCCTATCCATGCTAGCGCTGCTTCCTTTTTATTGTTTGTCAGGGACACTGTAACCTAGATTCAAACCTACCTACACAGTTGCGCAGCAAACGCTTTAGCCTTTTTGTTTCTGGCCTTCCAGGATTTACGTCTACATTTACGCCTACCTTGCATCTACCTATGCGGCTTGATAACTAGCTGTGGAACGCTGAGGGACCTACCTCCTGTACTGCCTGCCTGGACTACCTACTCCCGCTGACATCCTGGGAGCTGGACCAGACCGAAGCGAAAACTGAAGCTGCTACTTCTACCTTAGTTCAGGCCAGTGTTCCCCCTGTTAAAAACTGTACCCCCTGTGAAATCTGGACGTGAGGCGGCCACAGAATTTTAGGCAATTAAATGTTTCATTGGACTAATTTCCATTGTTTCATTTAATCGAACCCTACCTACCTATCTGTTGGCGTCCCCCTAAGGGACTTGCCACAGTGGCGCTCTTTACGTGTGTTTCTAGTGGCCTATTCACGTCTAGATTATTCCAGAAGTCAGCAGCTAGTACAATCATCTATCTACCTACATATTGTACTGTGAACGTGAAGGTGACATTGCAGAATAGCGAACTGGTACGTACTATCTTATTTTATTTTTTTATGTGACCGCTTACCCTGATTTTTTCTTTTCTCATTTTTCATTACCTATCATTGTTAACTGCTACGTATTAGTATCTTCCTACTAATTGTGTTAATGATTGAGTAATTTTGTTATATAGTAACTATTTGAATATTCTAAACCGTTATTATTAGTACCTACCTACTGATAATAATTAATATATGCTAAAACTAAATTGTAAAATTAAATCTATTGTTTGTTATACGTAACAGTTCGCATACCTAAATTCATTCATTTCATACCTTTTCGTTTCTTTCATCTTTTCGTTTTCATTTCATTTTCATTCATTCAAAAAAAAAAAAAAAAACATTTCAATTTTAATTTTATTTGCTTTGACCATCACCTAATCGTAGATAAGCTTATTTTCTCATCTTGTAAAGAACACCAATCATTCATTTCTCATTATATTCATTAACTACTTAAGTAAATCGTCTAGTTAATCATGGGAACTCATACTATTAAATTCTTTTTGCTAAACAAAAACGAATTAACCTACGAAGTACTCATTAGAGGCGAGGAACCTGCATCAACCGTACTTGGATTACGTAAACAAATAAATAAATTAACACCGCTTATACCTACTTCTGATATTTGTGAATCTGGAATCGATCCGGATATTGATATTTCTGGCGTTAGCACTTCCTTAAGTGAATTTACATCGCGAGTTAAATCGTTAGAGGAGAAGTACGATTCAAATCTCTTTGAACGCACTAGAGCGTTGGGTAATCATCTATATCACCGTCTAAAAAGAATAGATTGCACGGACTCTAAACATTTAGAAAGAGTGAGGGCTTTGTCGAAAAATGTTACGAACTTGATTAATAAAATTTTTACTATTAATAAATCGGCTAATCCGATTCCTAGCTGTGAGCCTGTTGTAGACGTTGAACAGACATCGTCGTCGCTAGACTCTGTACAAAACGTAACGATACATTGTGACCGCTCGCATTTAAATGATATACAAAAAATAAAATTTAACGGCAAAACGTGTGTACATGCATTTGTCCAGAGAGTGAACGAGTGTAGTACTGCTAGAAACATATCGCCTTCTAAATTAATGAACTATGCTACGGAAATATTCACGGACGATGCGTTACATTGGTTTCGTAGTATTAAAGACAGTGTTACTACTTGGGATGAGTTAATTTCTTTACTGATTGAGGATTTTAGTCATTTTGATTTCGACTACCGGCTATTGTCTGAGATACGAAACAGAACACAGGGTGATTCTGAAAATATTACTATATATTTTGCTAAAATGTCTGAATTATTTTCCAGGCTAACTAAAAAGATTTCTGAACAAGAGAAATTAGACATCTTAATGCACAATATTAGACCGTGTTACTCTAGCGTACTAGCTTCTAATTCTTCAACTATCAATTCTATCGATAATTTAAGAACCATTTGTAAGAACTTTGAAAAAATTCAGTCTTTGACTTCTCAATTTAAAGAACCTCCTAGAGTGTCTACTGATACGTTAGCTCCTGATCTAGCATTTTCAAAAACGTCTGAACCTAGTACTAGCAGATCTAATACATATAATCAAAATAGATACAATAGTTACAATTCTAATAAATCTAATAGTAATTTTTACAACAAGAAATATAACTATAAAAATCAACCAACAAATAATACTAATTATTCAGGTGTAGCTGCTATTGCTTCTTCTAATTCTAATACTAAAAATGTTTTCTGCCCTCGCTGCCGTAACTCTGAACACTCTTTGAAGCAATGTAAAGCTGATAGGTTCCCCATTTGCTTTAAATGTGGAACAATGAATGTCACTTACCCTGAATGTCCTAAATGTAAATCTCAATCTAATTCAAAAAAACTAGCTACTGAAGATTGCTGTAATATAAATGAGGTAAAAAACTTAACTAAAACTACTGATTCTACTAAAACTAAAAATTTTGATGAAAAGGATTGGAAAGCCTGGCTTTCAACTATTAAAATTTTCTTTTCTAGTTATTTCATTACAACAATCTTCGATAAAAAACCTATTGATGATGTTCGTCCTTACGCGGCTATCCAAGTAGGCGACAAAAACCTCTGCGGTTTACTCGATTCTGGTTCTACAGTAACTATTCTAGGTAATAATGCTCATCTAAATTTAATTTCACTAGGTCATACAGTCATTAATAACGATGTTGTGAGAACTTTTACTGCTGCTGGTGGACAAAGTATGGTTTCTATAGGATACATTAATCTTCCAGTTACTTTTGAAAACCAATTTCACTTACTAAAAGCATACGTTGTTCCGACTGTTAAATCAAATTTAATTCTAGGCATTGATTTTTGGACAAAATTTAATCTATTTCCTAAATTTTCAAATTCTATATCTCTGCACGATGCTACTAGTTATGATGGTGATGTGACTACTGTAACTGATGCTAAAAGTATACTACAGTCCTATAATGAACTAACTGAATGTCAGCGAGTTACTGCTGATAACATTATAGAACAGTTTAAAAATATCTCAACTGAAAAACGTGGTTTAGGTAGAACTAACTTAGTATCACATACTATTGATACTGGCGATGCCTTACCTATTCGGCAAAGATACTATCGCGTTTCGCCTGAAAAACAACGTATCTTATCTGAACAACTAGACGAGATGCTGTCGCTGGGTGTCGTTGAGGAATGTGAGAGTCCATGGTCTTCACCTGTATTATTAACTCCTAAGAAGGATGGCAAGCTCAGATTCTGTCTAGACAGTCGTAAGCTAAATTCTGTTACGAAAAAAGACGCATATAAATTACCTTATATTTCAGAAATTCTAGATAACCTAAAAAATGCTAAATACCTAAGTAGCATAGACCTATCTAAGGCCTACTGGCAAGTGCCTAATTCTGAGAATGATCGGAATAAAACTGCATTCTATATTCCTCATCGTGGCACCTTTAGATTTGTGACTATGCCCTTCGGATTGACAAATTCTCCCGCTACTCAACAAAGACTTGTTGATACTCTTTTCTATGGGCCTGAATTTGAAAACTCAGTCTTTGTATACATCGATGATATCGTCATATGCTCGGCTCAATTCGAAAATCACATTTCCCTGCTTTTAAAAGTAATTAAGAAACTAACAATGGCTAATCTGACTATTAACTACGAAAAATCCGTATTTTTCCGTACGGAACTTAAATATCTAGGCTATGTTGTTGATTCTAAAGGTCTTCACGTCGATCCTAATAAAATTGACACCATTTTAAATTACCCTACTCCTACAAATAAAAAAGAAGTAAAAAGATTTCTAGGAATTGCTTCTTGGTACCGTAAATTTGTCCCTAAATTTAGCTCTATTGCTGGTCCTTTGAATAAGCTAACTTCTACTAATAAAAAATCTAATCCTTTTCTTTGGACTACTGAAGCTGAGGAGTCTTTCACTAAACTCAAAGAACTTCTTGTATCTGCCCCAATCCTATCATGCCCTAACTTTGACCTACCGTTCGAAGTACACACTGACGCTAGTGACTATGGTGTTGGAGGATTACTAACGCAGACTATTGACGGAGTTGAACATCCTATCGCCTACACTAGTAGAACCTTGACAGGTCCAGAGAAAAACTATAGCATCACTGAGAGAGAGGCTCTTGCTGTCTTGGTGGCTTTGGAACACTGGAGATGCTATCTCGATAATGGTACTAAGTTTACTGTCTATACAGACCATTCAGCACTCAAGTGGTTTCTTAATCTAAATAACCCTACTGGACGCTTAGCTAGGTGGGGTGTTCGTCTATCTGCATTTAACTTTGAAATGAAACACCGTCGAGGTGTTGATAATATTATACCGGATGCTTTGTCTCGCGTTTGCCAAATTTCAGCCATTGATAATAATCTAAACACTACATTAACTACAAATGATCAATGGTATCTAAACATATACAATGGTTCTCAAAATTCTCCTACCTCTTTTCCAAACTACTTAGTCAAGAATAATCGTTTATTTCGCTTCATGAAAACTCATCATCCTCTAAATAAAGAGTTCGAGTGGAAAGAAGTTGTTCCTGCAGAATATAGAACAAAAATTATATCTGAAAACCATTCTGAACCAACCGCTGGTCATTTTGGTATTTTTAAAACTTATAAGCGCATCAGTCTTAGGTACTACTGGCCTGGTATGCACGCTAACGTAGTAACAGCTGTAACATCCTGTGATACCTGTATATCACATAAACACCAAAACCACGCTGCCTTAGGTGAAATGGGTCGGCCCAAACACTGTTCGAGACCTTTTCAAACTATAAGCATAGATTTAGTAGGACCTCTACCGCCTACTAGAAAACTAAACTGCTACATCTTAGTCGTGACTTGTTGTTTTAGTAAGTATTGCTTATTATTTCCAATCAAGCGCGCGACTGCAGAAATTGTTACTAAGATCTTAGAAGAACAAGTATTTCTAATACATGGCATTCCTTCTACTGTGATACTTGATAACGGTAAACAATTTATAAGTGCTACGTTAAAACAGATGTTTGAAAAATATAAAGTACCTAAATTACACTTCACTCCTAAGTATTCACCTCATGTTAATACAGTTGAACGCTACAATAAGACTGTTATGACTGCTATCTCCACATTTATTTCTAACGATCAACGTATTTGGGATCAACTTGTACCAAAAATCCAATTCGCTGTGAATAGTTCTGTAAACGAGGTAACAGGCTACACTCCTTCCTTTCTAGTGTACGGGCGTGAATTAGTTACTTGTGGTTCACATTATATCGATACTGAGAACGATAACGACGTCATCTTTCAACCTCGAGATTCCTACGCTGAGAATATTGGTGTGCTTTCTAGTATCTTTAATAAAGTACAATCACTACTACTACAGGCTCATAGTAGGAATTGTCAACAATATAATTTACGCAGAAGACCTGCTGAATTTAATATTGGTGACGTTATCTGGAAAAGGACTTTTTATCAAAGTGATAAAGACAAGTATTTTAATAAAAAATTAGCTCCTAAATTCATAAAATGTAAAATCATTGATAAAAAGTCTCCTCTGGTCTATGAATTAGCAGATATGTCTGGAAAACTACTAGGTTCCTGGCATATCAAAGATATGAAACTTATTAACTATAAAGAATAAAATAAAACCTATATACTAGCCTTAAAATTAGATTAAAACTATTACCTAAACTGTAGTGTACTAAAGAAACATAAGTATTTTAGTACACCTAACTTATTGTTTGAGTATAACTTAAAATTTACTAATTATACTCTGTTTGTAAGGATCTCAAGTCATTAATAGTAAGATTTGATGATGTTATGAAAGAAGATGGTATGATGCGTGAAGTATAGAATGTAGTCTGTGAGTAATGATAAGTTTAGTATGAAATAATAGGTAGTAGTCGGATTTTGCAGTCTAGTATGCAAAATCCTTCGTTTTTTGGCGGGGTACTGTAACGTTGCACTTGCAAGTTACATAAATAAATATAAGTATAGTTAGAAAACCTTTAATAAAACTTAATTACACTTAAATTAAAATAATATTTACAACTTATTCTAAAACATAATTAAATATAACCTATTAAACTAATAAAACCTAAAAATCTAAATACTTAATAAATATTATTGTACGGAATCTACAAGTACGTATTAATGATGATGGTTCCCGCACCTACGCATCCCTAACAAATCTAACGGGTTTGCGAGCTGCGCCGGCGCGGCGGCCAACGCCCAGTCGTTCAGTTCGAGAATTCTCCACGGCGAGTGCGCTTTGAGACTTCACAGGTGACGGCTGCGTCACTTGCTTCGAATTTTGTATCTAGTTTAATATCACGTGGAATCCCGCTAGGGTAAGTTCCCATGTATTATCTATCTGATTCTCCATTGTAAGGTGTTCTAGCTTTCTATCTTTCCTATCCATGCTAGCGCTGCTTCCTTTTTATTGTTTGTCAGGGACACTGTAACCTAGATTCAAACCTACCTACACAGTTGCGCAGCAAACGCTTTAGCCTTTTTGTTTCTGGCCTTCCAGGATTTACGTCTACATTTACGCCTACCTTGCATCTACCTATGCGGCTTGATAACTAGCTGTGGAACGCTGAGGGACCTACCTCCTGTACTGCCTGCCTGGACTACCTACTCCCGCTGACATCCTGGGAGCTGGACCAGACCGAAGCGAAAACTGAAGCTGCTACTTCTACCTTAGTTCAGGCCAGTGTTCCCCCTGTTAAAAACTGTACCCCCTGTGAAATCTGGACGTGAGGCGGCCACAGAATTTTAGGCAATTAAATGTTTCATTGGACTAATTTCCATTGTTTCATTTAATCGAACCCTACCTACCTATCTGTTGGCGTCCCCCTAAGGGACTTGCCACAGTAGAAAGTATTTATTTATATTTTTTAGCACCAGTATCATTTGTATTATCGACCCCGAGTCGCTCGTCACTGACTAAAACAACGACCTGTATTTTAATTTTTAAATAAAAAAATCTTTCGTGTTATGAACGTTCATGATGTACTATGACGTCACTGACGTTCTTATCCAACTTTAAAATTTATTTAATTTACAAATTTATCTTATGTCTCTTTCTACCCTTCGTTCTTTAATTACACCATTCGTCAAGTGTGTGTGTGCTGCTACACACAGTTTCGTTGGTTTTGGTTTATTTTGCGTCGTGTTTATAATTTGCACATTCATCGCCATATAACTCGCCATCCACATTTTATGTTGCATAAAGTCGGCTCGAATCGACCCGCACGATTCAAGACCCGAGTAATGCACGTTGCTAACCTACCTCCCTATTGTCTTAACTAAAATAATGCCTTATATGACAGACTTAAAGTCCATTTTATCTCATGGCCAACATTCAAGATGTAACTTGAGCAAGAATGGAGTTTAAACATTCACTATAAGGCACATAATTGACTGAGATTTCAATCGAATGCTAAGACAATAAACCCCTCCTGATTGCTTGGTTTTAAGGCCGGCATTACAGTTGGAACACTTTTCATGTGTAATGAATATGTACTCGTGTTTCAGGAACCAATTAATAATGGGGAGTGTGGACCCCAAAGGTGGGCTCTGCCACATCATGTTACTTCTCTGCCTGGTATGTATGGATTTATTTTAAAAAAATATCAGCACTGTCACGCCAATACGTTGCGTGTGTATATGAGTGTCCCTTCTTTACTAGTCTATAAGTTACTGTTATTGCCACTTTCCCAGTAATAGAGCAGTCTTGAATATGTATATTATGAAATAATACCGTAATTTTCTTTTATACCCCAGGTACCCCATTATCTGCGTCGAGCGTGCGTTCATCGGGCGACTCGTACAGCTCTACGTCTTCCACTCGGCAGCTACTCGCACCGGTCGTCGACGCCGCAGCAGTTCCGGCCGATACTGCCTGCTAGAACGCACATCATCCCAAACACTTTTATATTACAAGTTATAACATACTGTAAGGGTTGGAATGATAGAAAAGGAATATTACTGATGCCAAAAATAACCATCTTGGTAGCTAATAGCTGAAGACTTGATTTTTTAGGCTAAGTCTTTTGCAGAAGACATGTAAACAGATCAAGTATGAGATCAGTCTTATTGACTTTAAAAATCGTCGACGTCATCGGACCAATTAAGTTTCCAATCATATAGTAATTGCTTCAAAATCTTTTGTTTTTTGACTAGGTATGATCTATCTGCTAAATATCTAGCAAGGATCACTCCATAACTCGTACCCACTAAATTATGCAGGCATAAGATGCACATTTGATATTATTTATTATCTGTGAACCAATGTATGTTCTGCCCCTTCATTTCTTTCCCAATTGACATGACAGACAAGTACAGTAGTACCCAACGAATATGGCTTACCGATGTACCTGCGCACAACATACATTTTCAAAGCGCGGGAAACTCTATTGTTCGGCAGCTGCCGCCATGTTAGCGCGCGCCGTGCGGAGGGGCGTGACTTGCGAGTGAGACGGAACTAACAGCTGCACTGTATTATGAACCACTATAATACAGTTGCACTGTATTATAGTAGTAATATAAGGTTGATTGTAAGTTTTAAGCATTATTTCGTTAATCTTTGAGACCATACTTTCTTTTCTGTGCGAACGAAGATTCACGACGCGCCATATCAGTTGGGTACTACTGAAATTTGCTTGCTCACTATTAAGGTGAACGCACACTTATGCGAGTCGAACGCATCGAACGAAACGAATTTTAGAATTCTGTATATGAAATCTTATGAAAGCTCGCACACTTGCCCGCGTCGATTCGTCCGAATCTGGAAGAACCCCAGAAATCCTAGAAAAATTCGAATGACGTCATCAGATTCGGCGCGGCTATGCGGTAGACTCGACCGATGCGCTCGCATTATATCAGTTGCATACGACAGAGCAACACGCGAGCACACGAGTTGTTTTACTTTTTTGGCGCGGTTGATTCTTTCGGTGCGGATGGATGTGTGCGAGGCGACCTTGACTTCTATTCGTTTGACGCGTTTGGCTCGGATAAGTGTGCGTTCACCTTTAGCATGTATTTCCTTTGTTTGTCATCAGCCAGCTTATGTGTTTAGCCATAGTTTATAAGAGTATTTAATTTATAAATTGTATTATATAGGTATAATTTATATAAGCTATAAATCCCCATTTTTTTTTTGTTTCGTCAGAAGTCCGAGGTGTAGGGTTATTTATGAAAATAGACTGACATAAGAACATTCCTTGACATTCAGTTATTGAATCTCAATTTTTTGTGGAGTTGAAATATTTATATGTATATTAACTATGGAGATATATCTTTAAGTATAGTTTTATCTTGCATCTGAAACATGTTTTGATTAAAATAAATTATCAACTTTATTCAAAAGTTTTTTTTACTATTGTATCAGTATTAGTAAAAGAATAAAATAGTAAATGTGCTCACACTAACATACAAAAATTATTTTAATATACTGTGATTGCGTATATACTTTTAAATGCAAATATAATAATTTTATAATACTTTTACAAAAATAATCACTAAATTATGAGGCTCCTTTGTGAATAGGCATGTACCAGTTTAGTTGCTATTTGAAAGAACTTCTGTAAGCATAATATGATATTTTTACAGTTAAATATAATTATTTACATGAAAGCCTACATGCTATGATATTTAAAAAGATACTGTGCACACAATAAGTTTTACCAGTGCATGCTATACCAGATAACTAAACACTTTGTTGTGACCACTCACATTGGCATTACAGTAACAATTATTGCCATAATGAAAGTAATATTTTCACCTTACAACTAGCTACATGTAGATAATAGCTATTCTCAATCTCTATAAAGTTCACAACAGATGAGCTATACAGTTCATTCTATAGTTCCTTAACATCAGAAGTGGCTAGGGCCAGTTATTCAACTGTTTTAAATTGTATGCATGATAGCATTTATCGTGCCATAACTTTTGCTTGTGAAATATATTTTATTAGTATCATCCTACTGTATGGATGTAGGTATGTTTGTTACTCTTTCATGCAAAAACTACTGAATGGATTTGGATGAAATTTGGCACACAGATAGAATATGTTCTGAATTATACATAGGATACTATTTATCCCAGGAAAACTTACGATCCCTCGGAAATGCAGGTGAAACCGCACGGGACAGCTAGTGATCAATAGAACTTACATAAACTGATCAAATAGTTAATATGCATTTACAAAGCGACTTAATAAGAATATTCTAAGCATTTTAAATTAAAAACAAACACTATTCTGGCATAACAAATGCTATTTCATAGTCAGAATCAGGAGAATTTGGGGCATTTTGAGAGGTGCCAGCACAATGCTTTTTCAAAGCCTGGCGTCTGGCAGAATAAGCTGACATTTTGGCCAACCTCTGTTCTCTTTGTTCGGGTGTCTCACTTGCCAGCCTCCGTGCAGAATATGCCGACATTCGAGACAAGCGCTGAGCTCTCTGCTCTTTTGTTTCCTTGGATATTCTCCTAGCTGCATATTCAGACATACGTTTGAGTCGGAGCGCGCGTTGATCCGGAGTTTCATTGGCGAGACGTTTAGCCGCATACGCTGACATTTTAGCGAGACGCGCCGCCCTCCCTTCGGGTGTTTCATGGGTCCGTGAATGATTAGAATCCTCGGAGATGGAAGACTTTCTGCGCCGTTTCCGCTTCACCGCTACCAGCAAATTGTCTGAATCCGCCTCAGGCAATATACTCTCAGAATCATCATAGCTTGCGGAGAAGCTTTGCTCGGCTTCGCTCGTATCTTCGTATTCCTGTTTCACATTCACGTAAGTTAATTTGAAGTCCGTGGTATTCACTGAAACGTCAGGATCGTGCTGACCCGACCTCATGGTTGAAATCCATTCGTTGTTTGCTTTCGCTATCACAATTTTTTTCCAGGAACAATCCGATGAACTGAAATCACCCATATTGATTGTTCAAGGATAGTGATATCCACAGAACCATATTACACAAACGAGTCACTTATACACGGTACTTTTCTGAAAATCCCAATCAGATTAAAAATAGCTGTAAGCTACTATTAATCATACAAACAAAATAAATTAGGTTCAAGAATCCTCAACTTCCTTTCACACTCACCGCAAAGATGTCTGTCTGTTCTGTCAGAAACAGTGTTGGCAGATCCGATTTTTTAAATCCGTAGAATTCCGTAGATTGTCTCTACAAAAATCCGTAGATTTTTACTACACACATTTTTTAAAGCGTAGATTGAAGATTAGGTAGATTTGCAGTCAGCGAATGGCGAAGAAGATAGCTATAGTTCGACATATTTACATATAATACAGCTACGTACAATTAATACTGCCATACTTACACTTTTACCCCATTTTGTGGGTAAACTGGTATTGGGCATTTAGGTTTTACTACGAGTCGTAATTTATCAATGGTGTGGCAGGTGATATTGTTATAACTTTATAGAAGTCATAATAAAACACGGGATTGATGAAGTATAGTTTAATTAAGACCCTAGACATACAAAATAAATAGTTTCGTACAGGCTAGAGAATTTTTTTGTATGAGTTGTGACTTATCACGTTTTGACCGCAACCTCCTCAGTTATTGATTGTATATACTGTACTGATAGGTGATGTATTCTGAAGACACAATTAAATACCTAATTATCCTTTGTTTCCATATAAACTCGCAAATTTTCACATTTAGAGAGTAGCCTTGCGGATCTGAAAGAGAAAATACCTGTGGCGAGCACACTTGGTCTGACCTACTTTAACCTTAGACTGGACTGTATGAGATTAACGACGAAAACATAGACTACCGGCTGGACGAAGTCACTCAGGACGCGACCAGATCCGGGCGAATCAGGAGAGAGAGACGGGGACGGAGTAGCAACACGAAGGGGGAGGGGTGAGGGGTGCGCGGTGATGCGCGTAGCAAGAGCAGACGGGGTGCGCGGGACGCGCGGGACTTTTCGGGACTTTTCGGGACAAGCGGGAACATGCCTGGAACACGGGCGGAACGTGTGGCACCTACTCGGGACACGATCGGGGCGCGTAGAAAGTATTCGAGACACTTTCGGGACACGTGGAACGCGCGCGGGACACACGGAACGTGTGCGGGATGCGATCGGGACACGGTTGGAACGCGTGGGACGTAATCGGGACACGATCGGGATACGTGAGGCGTCCCGGGACACGATTAAAATACGAGCGGGACACGTAGGACGTATCCGGGACGTGGGCGCTGCACAAGGGGCGCGTGGGGGGGCGCAGAAGGCGCGGGACACGCGAGACGCGGGCGCTGCACAAAAAGGCGCACAAGGGACGGCGCAGAAGGTGCGGGGTGCGCTTAACGCGCAAAGGGGGGGGGGGATGGGCGACGAATACTCTCGGCGGGGTACAGGGGGTACCCGGTCGGCGGGGCGCTTGAATGCCCAATTCACGCTGGTACTCGTTGGGGCTCTTGCTTGCCCGTAGATATCAGCTGCAGTCGGTGGGGCTCTTCTTTTGCCCAAGGATTCCCAACCACCCAATAAAAACAGCCTACACATTATATAAAAAGAATTACATAAATATCTCTATTTTCTTATGAGATAAAATTGAAAAACCTCAAGTGGCTCTCGTGTCGGTAACGCCGCGTCATTAAACGGTGCTACTACTTGAGAGGCCCTCTTTTTTTCTCGAAATAAGTTAACACAAAACTAAAAACCTTTCTTTCCTTACCTAAAACCTTAAATTAATACTTTAGACCTTATAATATGAATAATTTCGCACTTAAAATTATTTCTTATATACAACTCAGGTAAAACACACACACTTAGGCACTTCACAAAATCAGTTCGCGTCGCTGACAATACCTATATTTGATTTCATAATACATGACATATATCGTCGTTATTTGTAAGTTATTATTTCCGCGTCACACGAATTCAAAACAATTACTTTCTATGTATCAAACTTACCTATAAATATAACTATAAATGGTTCTTTATGAAAACTACAAAAAATAAAACACGCTATTTAAAGTACTAAAATTAATAAAGTGGTAAAATTTATAAAATGCTGGTATCCCCATCAACTTATAATCCGACTATTTACGAATGACACGTAGTACCATAGTTAACCACCCCACAATAATAAGCCTCACACTTTGGTCGGTTAGCACTAAAAACAAATTTGGTTGATCATCGTTTTATGACGAAATTATCTATTAAATTTGCATGATATTGACAGAAAAAACACTTGAGTATAGTAATCCTTTGATTTCCTTACTGTATCAATTAAAAAAATCTACTTACCGATGAAAGGTTATGTTTGGTTAATTTCGTTCACTACGGCTTTTACAACCAATTACACAACAATTCACCATCACTGCACACTAAACAATATCTTTGAGAATATAAAAAAGGCACAAATAACATTCAATTAGGATTTCAAAGCTCTCATCAACAAAATATCTTTTGGAACCAGAAACTTGTTTGCCATCAACGAGTTCAACGACACCGATTTTGACACTGATGTCAAGAATAGAAACCTATACGCGAGATAGGGACAAAAAAATATGCTTAGTCCTGCTCACACATACACGTTTTGCCATATACGTATCTCGCTTTCGTAATTATTATTATTTTAGTGACATATCTAGCTAATCCTGAATCTAAGTTTTAAAGCTTTGAAATTTGAAACATTTTCTTTTCATAGAGGTTGAAAATACCTGTCAAACCGTGTACTTAAGGTTCAAATTAGTTCTTAACCCCTATGGAGTTTTATTATAGAGTTTGGTTGAAAATACGTGTCAAACTGTTGATAATTCGAACTAATTTGAATCTTAATTACACAATTTGAAAGGTATTTTTAACTTTTCAACCAACTCTATAAAACTCTATGGAAAGAAAACGTCTCATTCAGCGTAGCCAACTCTACAGTTTTAACTGTAGATCTACAGTTTTTTCGATATCTTCACAGTTTTTAGTTCAGACCTCCAAATCTACAGTTTTTTCTTTATAATGCTGGTGGCATCTACTTTATTCCCTGCGTAACCCGCATTAGCTATCTACCACTGCCATAAAGGCAATTTACATACAAAATCAGAAATTAAAAATTGTTTCGAGTTCAATATAATACTACCAATGACCATATAAAGAGATTTAATAATAATATGTACGATTTAAAAAATAAAGATAAAACTGAACATCAAGAGTATGTGTGCAAATTGAAAACGAGGCAGTTTTAGTAGAAATAAATAAAATAATAAAATAAAAAAAAAAAAAAAAATATCCTGGGACATTCCTCACACACGGTCATCTGATCCCAAACTAAGCAGAGCTTGTACTATGGAAACCAGATAACTGATATAATAAATATACTACTTTTTGTTTGTAAATACATACTTAATATACATAATTACACCCAGACTCAGGACATACAGACATGTTCATGCACACAAATGTATGTCCTGTGTGGGAATCGAACCCACGACCTGCTGCGCGTAAGGCGAACCTTAACCAACTGCGCCAACTGGGTCGTCAAATAGTGTAAACTTGTTAATATTTAATGTTGATTTACGAATAAAAGTATAATTTATTATATTGTTTTATTGATTACTGCTAATAAATAATACAAAATAAGAAAAGCTGTAGATTTACAGGTTTTTAAGTAGAAATTCATAGTTTTCTACAGCTTTTTGAAAGCTTCTTTGCAGTTTTCTAGTCTAGATTGCGGTTGGTAGCACTGGTCTCATTGTAAACTATAATAAAAAACTGATGAAAATTACAAAACAAAATATTTTGTGTCAACCAACACAAAACATAAACCATCATCCCATCATATATCCCATGCTCATATAGCCTCTTTATGTAATAATCAAGGACGTAGTATAAAAATTCTTTGGTAAAAGTTTTTATTGATTTTACCTTCGTAGAACAATATGGCTAAATATTTCAGTGATTATGATTAGCGACCGTAGTAGTTCATTTGACATATACCTTGGAGAATTAGGTATTTTCTATGGAACACGTCGCTTCGTGCTCTTTCACTTACTTCAAAACAGTGTCAGTAATTATTTTTTTGAATATGTTTTATTCTGATAGATTATTGAAGTTTTCACAAATATAATTATATAAACCTCTTGAAATACTCTATTAATTGGTGAAAACCTGAATAAAATCTAATTTGTATTTTCGGAGAAAATCCTGCACAGACAGACAGGCAGGCAGGCGCATAGGGCGGGCGACTTTGTTTTATACTACTGGATTACTACTACTACTACTGAATTTTAGGGTGTCAGCCATAAAGTCCAAATTCAGGGATTTCCACATTATAGATTTTCCAAATTCTCTGTTTTACCTAATCTTATTATTATTTAATTTTCCGACTTTCTTATTTTCCAAATTATTGATTGTAGAAATTCAATTGATCTAAAAAAAAACTGTTTATTTTTATAAAAATCATTGGCAACATTATGAGTGTGAGTTGTCAAAAAGTTGGCAAGTAAGCCATCTGTTTAATTTAGCAAATCTATTTTCATAACTTGTTCTCCTACAATTTATTAGGTACCTATATCGCGTCTTTTGATTGTTTTTTGTTACAAATACATTTCGTGCTTGCCTAATTAAAGTGAGATTGGTGAATACACATCTGATGTAAATCCATATAAACCGTTTCATTACTTGGATGTATTCAAACAGATTAGCTTGTATGAAGCCTACTAAATGAAATATATAATATAATTCTCGTTTCTCATAAACATTTTTTTGTGTTGATTGTTATTTTCTCTTGCATGTTGCAGTGAACGAGAAGCAATTGAAGGTGGGGTCAAGTGTGTGATGCAATGACTTAATGCTATAATCATTTGTGGATTCTCATCGGACAAACCATTATGGATAGTATACCAGATTCCCCCGTGATGACGAGCCCACTAGCGGAGCCCGAGAGCTTCGTGGAGAGCGAGACGGACTACTCCAGCATCAGAGGCAAGGTCAGTAAAATAACTACATATTTTTGTTTACGTATTTGCCCGCGTAATTTATATGCACCGAGAATATGTATTTTTTGCTAAAATCAATAATTTTAATACTATTTATTCATTGTATGTATGAATAAGGCGAATTTTAGTCATAGAACACCATTATTTATTCTTGAAACTCAATAAAAAAAATACATATTATTTTTATTACCATAGAATTAATAACTTTTTTAAGGCGCGGACAGCTCACGATTTCAAACGACGAATGCACTCACACAACCTAGAATGTGGAATGACTGATGTGTGTGTACTTTTGGAAAATTGCATAGTATATGTAAGGAAATCAGAATAGATACGGATTTCTTAATGTATTGACATGTTGATACCTAATATGAGACGATGAACAATTTTCAAAAAAAAAATATCATTGATATTAGACATATAATAATCTATCTATTTATTTTCATAACAGTATAAATTATTTAGGTCCTTACATATGAAATTAGCGTTTTGTCGTACTGACCACTTTGATCTCAAATATCTCCTCTTTGGTTAAGAATTCCAAATTCAAATTTATAAATTTTCCTCATTATTTTTTTCTTTGGCGTCGCTTATTACCGCACAATGGAAAACACGAAATATCGGTATATTTACGAGTACGAGTTCTGCCGTGGCACCAGTGCTGCAGAAACAGCTCGAAAGATTAATTATGTGTACGGCGCTGGTGTCGCAAAAGAAAGCACGGTACGTTTTTGGTTTCAACGTTTTCGTTCCGGAAAAGCCGACCTTCAGAACCAACCCCGTGGACGGCCGAAGACCAAAGTGGAAAATGAAGAATTAAAGGCTATTGTGGAAGCGGATCCATTATAAAGCACTTCAGAGATAGCTGCAGGCTTCGGGGTAAGTGATAAAACTGTATTAATCCACATGAAGCAAATCGGGAAAGTAAAAAAACTTGAACGATGGGTACCTCATGAATTGAGTGAATCGAACTTGCAAACACGCGTCGACTGCTGTGTTACTTTGCTCAACCGACTCAATAATGAAGGGATTTTAAATCGAATCATTACTTGTGACGAAAAGTGGATACTGTACGATAACCGGAAGCGCTCGTCGCAATGGCTGAACCTTGGAGACCCAGCCAAATCCTGATTAAACGAAAATTGACTCAGAAAAAGTTACTTGTGAGTGTTTGGTGGACTAGCGCCGTTGTCGTTCACTACAGGTTTCTAAAATCTGGCCAAACGATTACGGCAGATATCTATTGTCAGCAACTGCAAACCATGAAGAAAGAACTAGCTGCTAAACAACCGAGATTGGTCAATCGCTCTAGGCCACTGCTGCTTCACGACAACCCAAGACCACACACTGCACAACAAACAACCGCTAAGTTAGATGAGCTACAATTGGAATGGGATGGCAAAAGTGCATAGATAACAACGGTGCATACTTTGATTAATTAAATATATTTTACAAAATAAAAATTGACTTTATATTCCTCCCGTACAAAACGCCAATTTCATATGTAATGACCTAATATATGTAACTTAAACTGTTCACCACTACTGAGCAAACTGCTCTCAATTCGTATTGTACCCTCCGCTGAAATGTGCTCCCGGTTAAATATGATTGAAAATGACGTTTTGTTACAAAACGTGTAAAAAATTATTTTTTAGATAAAAAGGTATATAAACCAAAGGAGATTGACCATATTTGGGCCCACTATTGTGTCATCGCGTGTCTCAATTAAATATGATTCAAAAATCAAGTCTTATTTTATTATGTTCATTCACAAAATATTAATATTTTTCTATCCCGAGGATTAAAAACAGCATTAATAATATATTCGGTTGAACTCCTTTACACCTGTAGGTACGCCTTCCGCACCACAGATATCTGAAACCGTACGCCATCCGAATCACAGTTTTATTAATATTGAATGTTGCCAGGTGTTAAATTAGGTTTGTCGTAGTTAAATACGGTCTATATAGCTTTTTCTGTTGAATAACGCTAGTAATGATGAAACGAAATTACGAGAGTGATATTAGATAATATTCGTCGGTTAAAGGTAGCAGAAATGCCAAATACACATTTTATTTATAATTGTGTTTGATGACAATGATTATTTTCCAAACAGAATGTAATGTAAGAACCTATTACGATAATAGTATAGTTATAAAAAGTAACAAGTAACATAAAATAATTTCTTAAAAGTATTTATTTATTTTACGAAAATTAAAATCTTCTTAGTTTTAAGTTTGGCAACCAAATCCTTTTTATGAGTACTTATTTTTGCCACTGTCATGTTATATTATAAATAGGTAAGTTTGGCAACCGAATCTTTTTTATGAGGATTCATTTTTGCCAGTGTCGAGTTATATTATAAATAGGTAAGTTTGGCAACCAAATCTTTTTTACGAGGACTTATTTTTGCCAGTGTCGAGTTATATTTTGAATAGGTAAGTTTGGCTACCGAATCTTTTTTATGAGGACTTATTTTTGCCAGTGTCAAGTTATATTTTAGTTCTGGTCACTAAATAAATCATTTTCATTTAGTCCGCACTATCAGTCACCGTCCGTAACAGATATATTTTAGTAAAATAGTTGTCATTGTACTAAAACTTCTCACGGACCTTTTGAGACAACTTGAAAAGTCACAATATACATAATTCATTTCACTGAACTTGTGTGCACATAGATTGATCTTTATTGGATAAAACACCACTGATAATATGCATTAACCTGAAATTACAGGAATTTATGGAAATAAAACGAAGACGCTATGTGACTTTGCAAGATCCCGCCAAAAAGTCTAGCATACCTACGTTTAATCTTATGCAAAACATTACAATAAACACAAATTGATTTTTTTAGTGGCCTCCATTAAAAAACCTTAAGATTACCGACTTACTAATTCTAAACCATTGAATTACTAAAACAAACTATGTAAATAGCCATTTTTTGCATTTTATAACCTTAAATTCTGCATCAGAAAAAAGAAAAAAGCTCTTAAACCCGGGTCAGAAAATTAAAACTGTTTACTGATTATGAAAATATAGTATTTTTTCTACAAAATAAAAAATAAATCATTGTGACACAAACATTTTCGAAGTGGAACTCCCCTTAGAAAATGGTCATTCTCCTTTTTACATACCTACCGAAGAGATAGGATTACTAATAATCCATGATATAATCAAGTTTTAAAGCTGCCATATTTTATGTATGTGAGTTGCCGCGACTTTAAATTTAATTTCCCATTAGAGGGAATAGGGGGACATTGATACAACCGTTATATATTTTTTACTGAACGCAGCCAAATCTTCGCCGATACACACATACGTAGGCATCAGTATCCCGAGTGTAAAGTTTGCAAAGAATTGACGTAACTATCGCGTTTACGTAATTCTATGAGAACTTGTATTGTACTATCTTAGCAAGCTTTACAGAATCACGGCCGCTTTCAGCCAGCGGTTTGTGCTCGACGTCTCAAGACACGTTTCGGACAATCATTGGTAAAAATAATCCTCACCTTCGGGTGTAATTTAACCTTAGGATTTTGGTGTAAACAGACACATTTAACGTTAAATGGCAAGAAAATATAATATTTTAATAAGTTCTTGGTCATTTTCTGTAATGTTTTTTTTACATAATATGACGGTATGGGGAAGATTGATAGTACATACATACATATTAGAGATATCAATGTGTATAGCGTATTGACATTTCGTAGAGTACCATTAAATCTCTATTCAGGAGTAATCATAACAAACATCATCATCATCAGCACATAATCACTGCTGAGTGAAATAAGAATAAAGGTAACAGGAATACTACTGAAAAGAATGGACAGATATTCCACCATGCATGGCCACTGCAAATTGGTGGAGATAGGCTAGTGTTCAACTTCGTTGGAGTTTCCAAGCCGCCTAAGAGGTCTCCAACTAGCATAACGACTTACACAATTTAGTGATAGCCGAGACCAACGGCTTTACGTGCCTCCTAAAGCACGGAAAACGCTCGAGTTGAAATACCACTAGACGGTTACCCATCCGGATACCGTCCACATCAGCAATTGCTTATCTTTGTCGATCGATTAAGAACGGCTAATCAAGTTAGGTACACCACAAGCGCATCAACGAGCCTAAAAACATTAATGAGAAACACTGCTTTTGGCAAAGATTCCGTGCTACTGATGTATAAAATTTCAGAAAAATCTAGAAATCTTGACTGAATTTTATTCTGTATCTGCCCGAATGGTAAACTGCTTTGCATTACTGATACAATACCATCGCGTATAGGCATGCCACGTGTATGTCTGGGGTCCACTATCTCTGGGAGAAGGCAGTTCATATAAAATCGAACCAACTCATCTTCCATTTTATGATTCCAGAAATTGTCATCCCTTTCAATGACTTCTAATTTTAACTTTTGGGTTTGTCCACTCCAAATCGCAAAAATACGGGTTGAAGATTGTAAATCATATTTGTGTTGACTATATAATTAAAAGTAGTAGGTGGTAGAAAGTCAACTAACTACATAATAAAATGTATATGTCCCAAGTTTGTCCTGAAATAGCTAACAACGTTGTCACCATTGAATAGCGTAATAATTCAATGGTTGTCACTGAAAAAGAATTTATGTGTGACGTAATAAAGGTGAAATTTTTCGTCTTCAGATATAATAAGGTAATGAAATATCCATAGATATAAGATTCTTGGGATTAGTTGATTTATCTTCATGTTTGTTTTTGTTGTATGTATACTATGGTTATGCGGCTATCGCCAAGACGTTCGACCAAGGACGCTTGCACTCAGGGCATACGAATATGTGTTCTATTGCGATCTGTATAGAGCAATACTCAAATGCTTATAAAAAAAATCGACACAAAGCGTCCGGTACCAACCATGCAGGTCGAGCGTTGCCCGACGACTAAAGAACAACCGCGTAAGCTATTGCTACATTTAGACAGCGTGGAATAGGGTTGAAAATTGTAAATCATATTTAGAGATTAAACGAACTTACCTGTAAGTGAAGTTCTATCCTAATTATACGAAGGCTTCGTCCGAAGAGATTAGCATAATAGACACATGTAGTAACGCGTAGCACACACCATTCCACACTATATTGAGAATATTTAATTTTTTTTTTTTTTTTTTTGTGGGTAGTTTGTTAACTTTGTACCTGCGCTCACCGTTTCTATCATTTAGTTTAGAGTGTAGTATTTTAACTGTTTTATATTTTACGATTGACAGGGGTACATAAGAGAGGGTAGGGAGGGTTGCTAATCTCTTCGGACGAAGCCTTCGTATAATTAGGATAGAACTTCACTTACAGGTAAGTTCGTTTAATCTCTAATTACACTTCAGGCTTCGTCCTCGAGATTAGCATAATAGACACATGTAGACTTTTAGAGACTTCGATCGTAAAATAGAAATACATACTCAAGTTACGAATTACATTTTATTACTGGTTTCAAATAATTGCATATTCATTTTTGCAACAAAACAAAATAATAACACTAACAATTTTAATAGTAAATAATAACCAAATAATCATTGTTTTAGCAAAACTAAATAAATTCTTGCGTTAATTAAAAATAAATAACTAAGGTTTACTTTCTAATTGAATCATTCATAATAGCAATACCAAACGAATCATTAGATGCACTATTAATAGGTCTATTATAAAATTTGGCGAATGTGTGGGAGTTAGAGCTCCAACCCGCCGTTTTCATAATTTGATCGACATTAACACCTAATTTTTGCGCAGCAGATGTGGCAGCATGCCGGGTACTATGCGCAGTGAACGTGGAAGTATCAATTCCGCTTAAGCTAAGGATGCTTTTAATCCATCTAGATAATGTTTGTGCACCAACAGGCTTATAGGGCCTTCTGAGACTTAAGAACAAAGTGTTTTCATTGGTACGAAGAGTCGATGTCATCTTGAGGTAGGAAAGCATAGTTTTTCCGGGACAAATTTCTGGTTTTTCATTAAAAAATGGAAGAACTAGCAAGGGTTGAGTTGCCCCAACTCTAGATGTTTTTATAAGATCAGGAATTTTAATTTTAATTTCTGATGGGAACCTTTCAATGTTGCAAACTTGAATTTTTGATAAGGTTTGCACCCTATGTGCAGTAACGAGTGCCAAAAGTGTGATTAACTTTTTAGAAATTTTTTCAAGATCTAAGCTTTCATTTGGATACCATTTTTCAAGAAAATTTAAGACAAGAGATGTGTTCCAGGTTTCGTTGTATTTGGGCCGCGGAGGCTTAGAACGATATACTCCTTTAAAAAATCTTCGAATATCTTTGTTCTCAGAAAAGTCAGTATCAGAAATCAAAGCCAAAGCCGATCGATAGGAATTTAAGGTTCCGTATTGAGCACCATTTTTGAACGCTATTGTTAAAAAATTCATAACATCGGGAACTGATACTTCATATAAGTTCAATTTATTATCATTACAATAAACGAACCACTTTTTGTAGCACCCTTCATATTGCTTATAAGAGTTCTCCGAGAGAGAGTTAAGTAGTATATCTAAAGATGAAGATGGAATACCTCTTCTTATCATCGCTTCCCGGACAATACTCCTGCCACCAGGGTAATCTTGTTGCGCAGGTGGCGTCGGCTGGAATTAGTTGATAAAATTAGGTTTTCGTTAGCATTAAACACTACCATTTCGGAAACTAACAGTTTTTTAAAAAGAGGGTACCACGGCTGTGTAGGCCAATATGGAACAACCATTATACCCTTGGCTTTGTCAGAATTAATTTTTCGTAATGATTTTAATATCATTGTAAATGGGGGAAAAGCGTAAAAAATTAATTTAGACCATGAAATTGTAAACGCATTTACTGCGTATGCATCCGGATCTCTATGCCAGGAGACATATCTTTTACATTTATTGTTTATCCGACTGGCAAATATATCTATGTTCGGGGAGCCTAATTTTCTTATAATTTGTTCATAAGCATAGTCTGCAAGTTCCCATTCTATATCGGGATGCGTACGTCTTGACTCCTGATCTGCATCAGCGTTCTCCGACGATCGAATATATGAAGCGTAAACATACAGATTTCTATGTTCGCACCACTGCCAGAGTTGCTTTGTAACATCTGTCAAATGTGGGAACTGAATGCCTCCCATGCGATTGACGTAGGATATAGCGGTGGTATTATCAATACGAAGAAGGATTTGAGAGTTGGACAAATCTTTACTAAATATTTTAAGGCCAATAAAGGCAGCGAGAATTTCTAAATAATTGATATGTCGGCTGCGTTCATCTTCACCCCACTGGCCACTAGCTCTCTGATCCCCACATGCAATACCCCACCCCGTTGTTGAGGCATCCGAGAAAATTTCAAGGTCGTAAACATCATCCTTGATTTTACAAACTGAATGTCCGATAGCACTATTCCACCATTCAAAGTCAGATTTTAATGAATTTGGTATATTCATAAAATTTTCATAGTTATTTGAGTCTTTTAAATTAAGGTATTTACATCTTTCAAATAGTTTTGTATAAAGCCAGCCATATTCTACGGCTGGGCAGGCGGATACTAAAAGGCCAACAAAACTAGCGAAAGCTCTAATTTTGCATCGTTTCAATGTTGAAAATCTTTTCGTTTCTATTTTGATTCGATCAATTTTTTCTTTTGGTAATGAAACCTGGAATTTTTTTGTATCTAAAACATATCCTAAAAACTTACAAGTTTGAGAAGGATTAAAATTACTTTTTTCATTATTAATAATAAAACCCAGACTAGTGAGGAGCCTTATGGTTTCTTGTAAGTTATTAAAGCACGTTTGATAACTATCACCTATTAGACATATATCATCTAAATATATAGTAGAAAAATAGCCGCGTGATCTCAGTAATTTTACCACAGGTTTCATTACTTTTGTAAATACAAAAGGAGCAGTATTCAAGCCGAAAGGTAAGACATTAAATTCATAAATTGAATCTTCGAACTGGAACCTGAGATACTTTCGATCATCTTTATGTACGTTAATTAAAAAATATGCATCTTTTAAATCCACCGTGCATAAGTAACAGTTCTTAGATATCAGTTTAAGAAGAGTTCTCAGGTCTTCCAGTTTAAAATGACTCGTATCAATAAATTTATTTAATGATTTTAAATTTAAGATAAAGCGCATCTTCCCGTTTGGCTTTGGGATTAAGAAAATATTTGACAGATATTGGTCGGGCCGAGCTTCATAATTTGATATAGCTCCTGATGACAACATATTATTAATACTATCAATAAGATGTACCCTTTCGGTGTCAGAATATTTTCGAACGCTAGGAAGTACCGATTGTATTGGTGTTCTTGAAAAAGGAATTTTATAACCCTGTATATATGATAAAATTATAGGGTCATTAGTGATAATTGACCATTCATTATAGAATAAGGATAATCTACCCGCAGGCTTTACGGTATTTAGCGACGACGGTTGTAGTTCGATCGCTGCTGCGGATGTTGAGACTGCCTCAAGGAGTTGGGCTGCCGCCCGCGCGTCGAAGTTATCGCAGGCTCCTTTATCCTCGGAGGGCCCGACTGCCTGCGAGTCAAACCCGGATTCTTCCAGTTTAAATTATTATTTCTTGAGGGGTTAGTAGTCTGAGTAAACTTTTTAATAGGTTGTTTAGGTGCCGTTGGCTTTAAATCTGTTCCAGACTTATTTATGGCTCTAGCCGATTTTAAAGTCTCGGCTAGGTTTTCGCCGAAGAGCAGCTTGTCAATTAGTGTATTTTGTAGCTGTTCTCTTACATCTTTCTTTACAGCATTTAATAGGAAGTTTCTCCTCGTCACTGTATCAGCATGCTGACAGTCACATATGATACGGGCGGAATCCGTCAAAAGTTTAAGAAGGACGGTATTTTTCTCCTTCTGAGATAATATGAGCGTGATGGCTTCTCCTAAGGAAGTAATGGCTAAGGTCAGTTGTTTTTGCTTACTTTCAATGGCTTTGTCGCGTTTAGAGATTATATCAGATACTGCCGCTTTAATCTCAGCATTTAATTCAGGTGGATCAATCAACTTGGCGTTTTGAGGAGTTAAATATTTTTCTTTAAGCTCCTTACGTAGCTCTTTTGTTAGCCCTTTTGTAGTCCAATGTTGAAATCTAATTGATAAATCGTTGTGTATATCTTTCCCATATTTTTTATCTGTGGTAGGATCCGTACCTAGTATATCCAACAAATCATCGTCAAGTCCAAAGACCTCTGTTATAGGTGTAGTCACCAGATCGGCTGGTGGTACAGGCTCTGAAGCTGTAGACGGTAGTGGGTCTACAGGGTTTGATGCGACTACCACTACGGAGGGAATCTGCGTATAGTTCCCAGTATGTGATGTGCTGGGAACAGGATCCGATCTTCGATCCGGTTCAGGATCTTGTTCGAGATTCTGTGCATTGTTCGGTCCAAGATCCGGTTCAGAACCCGATCCCAGATTCGGTTCAGGATCCGGTGTCAGCACATTGTCTACGTCTGAAAAGGAGACGTGAAGTCCCATGTATAGTCTGTTTAAGCAGTCAATATTATATTGTAAGAGACAGTCCCAAGTTATGATAACACGTACTGTCCGCAAACAAAATCAAGCACCAAAAGACAGTCCCATTGTACTGCTTGGCGGGCTGAAGGATGACTGAGAACTACAGTAAACAATGTTTAGACAATGTCAAAACATATACATATATATATATTTTTTTTTTTTTTTTTTTTTTTTTTAAAGCATTTAAATGTTGGTATCATATTTTGTTTTAATAAAAACTATTGATTCAAATCAGTAAGAAACAGTCCCAATGCAAAGCATGTACTGTCCGCAAACTGTATAAGTATTTGTAAAAATATTTTGTAGTAGGAAACAGTCCCAAGCATAAAGCAAGTACTGTCCGCAAACTGTACTATCGTATGAATATTTTCAGTAAGAGACAGTCCCAATGCATATGCAAGTACTGTCCGCAAACTGTATTCTCGTAAGAATATTTTAGTAAGAAACAGTCCCAATGCAAAAGCAAGTACTGTCCGCAAACCGTATTCTCATAAGAATAATATTTGAGTAGTTCATAATAACATGAAGTTTAGATTATCACCAATGCATACGTAAGTAGGTCACTGATAAAGTAATTGTTGCATAAATTCTTACCTAAGTAACTTTTCGGCGGACAATGGGAAGAGCCTGACGTTGAAGATAACTCCGAATCATCCGAGTAATAACGATCACTGGTTCGACGTCGTTTTTGGCGTAATTTTCTTTCTAATATTCTTATTTTTTGTTGAATTCGTTCACAATCCAGCCTACGTTTAGGCATAATAACAATATAAATATCACAAAACTTATGAAACCGTTATTTCTTATTAATGTGGCGAGCGCGTGTGGAACGGCGAAGCACTAAAAAGCGAATGATAGAAACGGTGAGCGCAGGTACAAAGTTAACAAACTACCCACAAAAAAAAAAAAAAAAAAAATTAAATATTCTCAATATAGTGTGGAATGGTGTGTGCTACGCGTTACTACATGTGTCTATTATGCTAATCTCGAGGACGAAGCCTGAAGTGTAATTGTGTTGACAGTATGACTAGTTGCCGCTTGGATATTTATTTTTGCGTTTTCTTTAGATTATACAGAAAATACTCATTAAATTTAATAATTATCCGGTTAACATTTCAATATAATGCAGTATCTAACATATTCTCAAAAAAAAATTAGTTGTTGTCGCTGAAAATACAGAGAATTACGACGCCAAAGTTTATTTTTATGCTCTAGTTTACGATTTTTTTGTGGGGAATACAAAGCACTTTTCAATATTCTATTCGGTTAACATTTTTCTTCAGACCCTTGTCTGTCCACATTATTTTTTGTGTGAGGTATTTTCATTGGGTTGCGTCATACTCGCCTCTCAAAGAAACCCATTTTTTTGAAATTGAGCTTAGTCCCCGTCTTAATATTACATATCTATTTATTGGCTTTTATCCACACAATAAGCTTTTAAGGTTTAGTTTAGTAACTTTATGTGAAAATAGTGCAAATTTGATCACAGACATTCAATTCATTATGAAGTACAGTCCATATAGGTATTATGAATTGAAAGATAAAAACTTTATATTAAGAACTTCAATGATTCATCTTATAAGGAAACTATTGTGTGTACAGTAATTAGTGAAAGTATTATACACAGTTTTTAATAAATATTTGTTCTTTTTCTAATGAGTAATCTTTAATTATTAATGTCAAATTTAAGAAATAATATTTGTTTTTTAGGTCACACAAACAACTGTATAAAATGAGTGGTTTATTTGTGGCCTAGCAAAGTTGAAAACTCATAGTTGACTAGCACTACCAATTTATATGGAGATTCCCCTTGATGTGTATACAGAACCATGCAAGCAAGATAAGCATGCAATCAAACTGCTTTTTTCCTAAATTTTTCACTGCCAATTTTAATATGAATTTTAGGATGACAATAGGATGTTTTCCTGCAACATTTCATCTGTTAAAATCCTTCATGTTCCTTTATAATAATATATATTTTACTAGTAGGTATGTATAATTAGTATTAATTCTAGATGATCTTGGTGAGCCCAACAGCTGATGAGTATGAGCTGCTCCGCAAGCAACTCCTGGAGAGATTAGAGGGTGGCAATGGAGAAATAATTTATGATATCGGACAAGGAGAGGGTTAGTACTTATGAGTTTATTAATTTGGTAGAAATAATATTTATTAAATACTAAACAAATACTTACCATATTATACTCTATGCCATAGAAGTCTATGTTGTCTAATATGTCTATTTAAATCAAGTAAGATTCAACTGTAATATGGAGCATTCAACTTCTTTGGTTAGTTGTTCTTAAAAAGTTCATGTATTCATTCAAATACTGGCTGACCCCTGCGGTTTTACCCACATAGCCTATGACGCTCGGGGATGATGTAGCTTCCTATTAGTGAAAGAATTTTTTGAATCTGACTGATTGTTCCAGAGATTAACCTGTTTAAACAAACAATCAGCTTTATTATATTAGTATTGATTACTAAATAGTTTCATACAATTTACTTATCAGCAGCACATCAATAAAGAATGTGCTATCTTGATATTACAATTATACTTTGTTGTTAATTTCATCATTATAAGAAATAATTATGTTGCAATTTGCAACTGGCTCTTATCTATTAAACTTATCTACAAAATTTTGTCATTAGAGTTTTAAATGACTACAACACAATATATTGAATGCAATGTTATTGATAATATGTTGCTTTGGGTTACAACTTTTGTGAAAAATCGTGATATACATTATTTATTGTATACTTTTTACTGTTGAATCAAGTGTTGCTAGTCATCCATAAGTTAAGCTTCCACTTAATAATTAAACATATCCAATTATGTCTTGGATATTCCATAATAACAGTTTAATCAAAGAAATTACATCCATTTTAGTCATACTTTGCATACAGCTTCATACATATTTACGAATTATCATGCTACGATTTCTATTATGATGTAATAAAATTGCCCTTCAATAAACCAACTATGCAAATATGGTTTTTATTTGTAAGCAATATAACAACTGTACACATAAGTGGATCAAGGACTTTATGTGTATTAGTTTCTCTCTGCGCTAGCATCTCCCTGGCGAGTATCAAATGTATGAATAAGTAAATGTATCTATGAAACAATAATGTTATACGAAATAATATATATATGATATAAGATTTGAAACAATGATCCTAATACTCGTTCCAATTGACTGTACCCGTAAGTGGTTTACTAGGGCGTAATCCAAATAAATAAGTTTAGAGTATGAGTTTACTAGCTGTCCCCTGCGGATTCACCCGTGTTCCCGAGATAAAAAGTAGCCTATGTCCTTCTCCATAGCATAGGCTATCTGCATGCCAAATTTCATGATGATCCGTTGAGTAGTTGAGGCGTGAAGTTACGCCTTCACGCCAAACAAACTCACTTTCGCATTTATAATATTGGTTTGGATTAAAAACTTCAAGTATTGTTATTCATTGCAATATTGATAAATTAATATTATTTTCATGTTAAAACACAACTTATTGACTTACGGAAGGCAAATATAATAAAGCACCACTTACCTAGAAGTGGTTTAATTATAGCATGTATAAACCAGTTGTATTGAACTTTAGTTTCGGTTCCACTCTGTAGGCTTGCTGTAGGCAACTACGTATGCAATAAGGTAGCTTTTACTGTCTCTGCTTTAACAAACGATCGTAGAGCGCGCTATTCTGGGCTTGAGCTAGGAGTGCATATTTGTGATCCCGAGATATATTTTACCTATTTAAATTTAGCCCTTTGGTAACCTAAATCATGGAAATTAATGTCAAGGGAAATACTCGATGATTAATAAAAGTCCCGGTAAATTAATAGCTTGGTAAGAGAACTACATTCATAACATAAATCTAGAAAATTGCATTTGGGTGCGAATAACGAATATCGAATTCGTGTTATGGTAACAAATATTATGTCCTAAGAACACTCATAATGTAAGATAGGAAGATCCAAATCAATAGTATTATGTGATATCAAAGAGCAGTCCTCAAGTAACATCAGCTCACAACGCGTTTGTTAATGCCAACTTATATGATAAAATAGTAGCACTTATGGTAATACGATATTCAATCTTAGACGCGTTTGAATAAAGTCCATGTTGTTAGATGGTCGTGGACTATCGGAGGACGAGTATAGCGCGTCCGTGGCGACACTGCAGTCGCTGGTGAGTGGCGAGCGAGTGTCCTGTGTCGAGCTGAGGCGCTGGGAGTGCGGCTCCGGCCTCACTGGACAGTACCTGCTGCGTACTGAACTCGACCACACTGACTTCATGGAGATCAGGTGCGTTGGGTGATCATCTTCCTTGATTTGACATAAGAAGCTTCGAAATCATGAATGACTTCTAGGTATGATAAATCATTGATGTAAATGATGAATAGAAAAGGTCCTAATATAAAACCCTGCGGAACACCCATCGTAACAGTACCAAAATAACTTCATAATAGCATCTTTCTTATTAAAATCTATTTTTCTAGTATGTTTATCTTCAGTACTGTTTCATGCTATTTATATACATTAATTTGATTAGACTTAACTTGACTTAGCTCATGATGAACACAATCAAAGCGTTTGTTAAAACCTGTTAAGTATAGTGCATGTTTGTATGCATCAGAGTGGCAGTGGTAGGCAATGTGGACGCAGGCAAGTCGACTCTCCTGGGAGTGTTGACGCACGGTGAGCTGGATAACGGGCGAGGGTACGCGCGACAGAGACTATTCCGACACAAGCACGAGATGGAGAGTGGCAGGACCAGCTCCGTGGGGAACGATATACTTGGCTTCGATAGTATGGGTATGTGGACAGTATTAAATGACATTTCTTTTTTTCATATTAGATTAGAGAATTATGAAATCCATCGAATATATTTTATTTTGGAATAGCTTGACCCGCTTTGTGGGTTTCAAATTATGAGCAAACAAACTGTCGATGGTTCTATTTGTTTTGTAAACACTTTGCTTACTTTCTAAATGCAATACAGACATTCGTTCTGCTTTGCCAAAGTCAATGTCATTTGTCATGTTAACAACTTTTGTTTTTAACCTTTTTTCATCCAGTTCAAAATTCAATTCAAAATCATTTATTCAAATAGACCTTCGCAGGCATTTATGAAAAGTCTGACTCTAATACTCTAATACCGGTTCAGAAGGTTGCATTTGCTGAGAAGAGCCGGCAATAAACTCAGCAATTACTCTTTTCAAAACATGCTTAGATTCATTACATAATATTTACATTCTAATGGCACTGACAACAATTGCGTGGCCCGGCGCGGCGGCAAAACTACAAAGTAGACTGAATCTATATTTAATAAGTAAATAAATAAATGGCAAACTGCTCCCACAAGCAGCACCTGTTCACAAGTATGACGCGTGTGGCAGCCATCGCCCTTTACATTTATCACAAAACACACCTCCACCCATACTAGTATCAGTTGTAATAAAGATAACGTGTCCAGGTAACGTGGTTAACAAGCCGGATCATGGCACCCTGGACTGGGTGAAGATCTGTGAGAAGTCTTCCAAGGTGATCACGTTCATAGACCTGGCGGGCCACGAGAGGTACCTCAAGACTACCGTGTTCGGAATGACGGGACACGCGCCTGACTTTGGAATGCTTATGGTGAGAATAACTGCTTCCTAGCTCTTTCTTTCTAACATTCGCTTCGCTCACTTGAATCGTGCGCTGCGCTCACATTATTTACTATCCTTTTTTATACGACGAAGTTGGTAAACGAGCGTATGGTCCGCTTGATGGTAAGCGGTCACTGTAGCCATATGGACGCTTGTAACACCCGGAGCATCACTCACGCGTTACTGACCATTCCCCCCCTCCCTAATGAGCTTTGGCGACCTTACGCGCTGGAACAAAACATAAAGTTATTTGTTTGCGGTATTTTGTAAGGTCCTTATAAGTAAGGTATTATGTACTTCTCCAGTCGAGCTGCTCTTTGAGCGAATAAATACTATACTCTCTCTTACAAAAATGCTATTTGAAAATGTCTAAATTTGAATGTGTTACGCTAGATCGGCGCAAACGCAGGTATAGTCGGCATGACTAAGGAGCACTTAGGTCTAGCCCTAGCCCTCTCAGTGCCAGTGTTCGTAGTGGTGACCAAGATCGACATGTGCCCTCCCAACGTGCTGCAAGACAATCTCAAGCTGCTGATCAGGATACTCAAGTCTTCCGGGTGCCGCAAGGTGCCGGTTATGGTGAAGACCAAGGATGACGTCATCGTTAGCGCCACCAATTTTGTGTCACAGAGGTATGTATACTAGCTGTCCCCCGCGGTTTCACCCGCATTCCCTGGATAAAAAGATAACTTTCTCCATACCATAGGCTATCTGCGTGCTAAATTTAATTGCAATCGGCTCAGCGGTTTCGGCGACAAAAGGTAACAGAAGACAGACTTTCGCAAGTGACTCAACTTTATGAAGGTGTATGTAAGATGGTTATGGGATTTTCTATATTGAGTTTTATTAATCGAAATTAATGTTTTCCTCAAGTATTTCCAAGCTCTGTTCCTTATAAGAAGTATTTTAACCTGTAATGAACACTTCATTCAAATGCGTTTTTAATCTTCTACATAATCGGAAACTTTATAGTACCCTTTCTTATACAATGTTATAGAGAAATAAACTATATTGCTTTACAATATGGTTCATAATTTTAGAAAATGGTTAGTTGATACCTGATGATGCAGTAATACCGAAAGTGAAGACATGTCCACTAACGCATAACTTGCTTTATAAGGACCATTCACATGGCATTACTATTGCACTTACTATCAAGTGGACTGCTCTGAGAAAATTGTATTGGTTGCAGACTATGTCCAATATTCCAAGTGTCGAACGTGTCCGGCGAGAACCTGGAGCTGCTGACGATGTTCCTCAACCTGCTCAAGACGAGAATGCCCTCGCAGGACGACAAGCCGGCCGAGTTCCAGATCGACGACACTTATTCAGTGCCCGTATGTATTTTAGAGATACTTTTTTAAGTTAACACTTTGATCCATGCATTAGTAAATACTATGCAGCGTCAGCCAAATTACAAAATTTTCGTTGTGCCTGAATCCTGTTCCCTATAATACAGGCTCTTGCCTAGCTTGAGTGTCAGTCTTCAATATTAATCTGTTTTCAGGATTAGAAGATATTGGTGACAGTTCACATTTTCCGGTTCACTCATACTACTTGCGAGTAACTAATATAATATTTTACAAAAAATATTTTAATTTCCATTTTATAAAATTGCAAAAATACAATATATATCGCTATATATAACTAAGAAACAATTTCAGCACATTAATACTATAGCTTGATAATTTTAAAAATTAAGAAATAGGATGTACTTAAAATACTTGCTGCATGAAACGGAACATTGACCTATAGTGATTGACAATGCTTGATCGACAGGGAAATTCAAAAAGTATCGATATATGTTATATCGATTATTTTTGAATTGGTTTATCAATATCGAAATATTTTTAATTACCCAAAAATTTCGATATATCGGTACGATATCAAAGAGAGAGAGAGAATATTCTTACATTATTAGGTAAATATCAATTAACAAACATAATTTCTCATAAATCCTGTAATAATTATCTGAAATTAAGAACAACGATAATAGTACAGTATGATACATATGTGCAAAGTTGGTAATTACACACGAGGCGGTATTAAGCAGTAAGACAGTGATAAGGAAATATAATTTGGAAAATAAAAGCACTAAAATGAAAATCGATGAGACTTTCTTTATTAACTTTCTCGATACGACAAAAAAATCGATTGGATATCGTTAAGGCGCATGACTATAATTGTCAAAAGTGAACTGTCACCGATATCTTCTAATCCTGAAAACACTTTTAGTGCAACAAATACATACATGACTCTCGTGTGCATTAATCTTGTATAGTGGATAAAATTTGTATGTATTTATAAATAAACTAGCTTCGGCTTCGCCCGCGTGGCCTACAGGAAACAAATGTCATATTTTTCTACAACAATAAAACAAAACAAAATAACTTCATCCCGCTTCGAGGGTGGAATTATTAAAAACGCTGAGACACGTATACATTAATTTTTAATATTCAGCCTAACCACAAAAGAAGATCCTAACTTCGAAACTGACGGACTTTCATACAAACTTTCATCCCCTATTTAACCCCCTTAGAGGTGGAATTTCGAAAAAACCCTTTCTTAGCGGGTACCTACTCTTCACAAAGAATATACCTTCTAAATTTCATATCTCTAGGACCAGTGGTTTAGGCTGTGCGTTGATATATCAGTCAATCAGTCAGGACTTTGAATTTTACATTTTTTTTTTTGTACTTTATACCTATCACTTGAATTATTATGTAGCCAATCCAATGAAAGCCAGCGGAAACCAGGAGCCACCGGACGAGTCAAAGGATTTCTTTCATGATTCATTTGATATTCACGTATTCCGTAATATAATAGAATTGAAGAAAATGGAAGCGAATTACACGGCATCCTGCAGGCCCTTAGAAAATAGATTGTGGAAAGACAATACCATCTTCAGGTTTAACTTAGCGTAAACGTGTGTTTTGAGAGTTGCACTTGGAAGCCAGGTGCCTTGTGTGCCTTACTTAGGTCAAATCATCACTTACCCTAACCATGGTCAGTATGATTGGGGGTTTTAACAAAATTTTTAAAAAACATTGATTGTGTTGTTGATATACTTTCTTTGTGGGGCTGAAATTCTGTGCTGCTAAACTAGAAGCACAGCCACAGATTAAAGTTGTTACAGATACCTCTCTTTCTTCAGCGAAGTACGCCATTTTGAGTTCAATTGTCGTGACGCTAAAATTCATATTGCTTCGCTCTGTACCGGCGAGTCGGCTAGATCAGACGCACCCGCGCCGCTCGCCCTTGGACACGGCACGTGTAGCGATAGGGTTGTATGGATTCTGATTTTCTTAGCTGGATACCTGCCTACATCTAACAATCAACCAATATCTTAGCCTACCGTGGGTCTTTCAAGACCCAAGAGTCTCCTAAGAAAACGCTGTCATAGTCGAACGAATATTATAAAATATAAATAACTGAATTTCAATATTACAATTGTTTGTTTATTCATATTAGGAATAAAAAGTATTTTAGCTTATGTAATGATGGATTTATATTTTCCCTACTCTAAAATCACTCTTAAGATAACATTATTATTGAAAATAATTAAATTGCTTGAATCATTTCAATAATGCTATTTTTATGAATAAAACAAACCAACGAAATGTAAAAGTAGATTAAAATTTAATAAAAGTAAATTGTGCCATACGTAATTGCGTACAAGTTCTCGCATTGACTTGCGGCGGCCCTCTGTTACTTGCATTGCGGGCAGTCCACCAAGCGGTAGGCACTTATCGAGCGTCCTTGAGTGAGTAAAGTAGCACTAGCACAGCTGCTGGAAAACCCTTGTAGGTACTTGGTTGTAGAACTTGACGCCAGCCAAGCGGGTACTTCAAAGTACCCTACTCGGCAGACTTGACGGTACTAACCAGGGTATAGATCCCGGCACTTCTTGGCACAATTTGGGCGTAAACCATTCCCCACTGGAATGGTTTGCTCGGGTACACTGGCGAGCAACATAAAATGTACTCGTAGACTATTTTTATTTATTGTCTCGCGCCCGACCCCTATCCGATCCAACAAAGAGACCTAAAATTTGGCTGCTGGGCAGACGCCTCATGATTGTTCTGGATGCCAGCATATATTAAGTTTCGTCAACTGGCAGGGCGTGGGCACAGTAGTATCTGGCACGACGCTGGCGGGCGTGATCAAGCTGAACGACACTTTGCTGCTGGGGCCGGACCCGCTGGGCAGGTTCACCGCCATCACCGTCAAGAGCATCCACCGCAAGCGCATGCCCGTGCCTGAAGTCAGGGGCGGACAGACTGCCAGCTTTGCGCTTAAGAAGGTATTGTACACCCACCCGTTTTAATAACACTTATTTGTTTCGTCGGCCAGGACCAATCTCTTTGAGAATGCTTGTTATACTGTATGGTCAGAGAAAATAGGCTGGATATATTTCAATCATTGTTGGCTGAAATTCGCAGATGTGCGGTGAGGTATTTAGAGCAATTATGGAAGTTTAGATCATTCTACACACATTGGTTATAACTGTAATGTACATTTTGAAGAAGAAGTAACTTATTCTTCTAATTAAAAAACATCAAGTGTAAAGTGGACTGTCAAGAGTAGACTGCATCAACAGTCAGTACACTTATGTGCTACTTAACTTCTTTAAAATTAATCAGATTAGTTAGTTGGGGTCAAAATATGAAGAGCCACGGTTATTTTGCCGGAATAACCGGAGTTTCCGGATTTCGCCCGCATTTTTTTATTTTTAGTATTTTATAACAGGATCTATCCATATGCCATGTTTCATCCAAAACCGTTAATGCGTGATTTAGTCACAAACATCCAAGTTTAATATTAGTGAGAAGACAAGACATTCAACAAATTACTATAGGGACCGATTCTCAAAATGAACAAGTCTATGAATATTGAATACGAATAATTATCTACTGATTCTATAAATGTTCATAAACTAAAACTAGTGACACGTTTGTATTGTAAACAGATAAAGCGTTCCCAAATCCGCAAGGGCATGGTGATGGTGTCGCCGGCGCTGAACCCGCAGGCGTGCTGGCAGTTCGAAGGAGAGATCCTCGTGCTGCACCACCCCACCACCATCTCCTCCAGATACCAGGCCATGGGTCAGTTCTACTCTACTTTATGATTTGGATTAAAAATTATAGGATCAGTAAAAACTTCATACCACAGTGAATATGCGATCAAAAACACTACCTATTTATCCATAACAAACACTACATGTCAATCCAAAAACACTTTCGCCACATGTACATTTTAGGAGAAAAAAGGCCGATCCAAGTTCGTAAAAAAAATCGAGCGACTGTCACAGATCAGACTGCTATAGCCACTCTCCTCCGAATTGCCATTTGATGTTCACACATTTGTCCATGAGTAATGAATGTTGTGTATTACAGTCCACTGCGGCAGTATAAGACAAACGGCGTCTATAATGTCGATGTCGCGCGACTGCCTGCGCACCGGCGACAAGGCGCTAGTGCGCTTCCGCTTCATCAAGCACCCGGAGTACCTCAAGCGAGGACAGAGGATGGTCAGTACACTACTGTACACACATTATCTATCTATACTTGTATAATTGACTTTAGGTGTGAATTATGGCTACCATCAGGCGTGCTGCACATAGTATTACTACTCACTGACTGATTCATCAACGCAGAGCCTAAACCGCTGGGGCTACAACATTGAAATTTTGCACACATGTTCCTTTTATAACGTAGGCATCCACTAAGGAGATTTAGAAATAAAAAATTTAAGGGATGGAGTGGGAAAAGGGGGATTTTGTTTCTATGAAAAATCTTATACCTCGGGTTTATAAATTTTAAACTTAGTATGATTGCTAACCTAAATATATTTTTTTTAAACTTCCCGTAAAAGGGGGTTTATAGTTTGTATGGAAGAAAACTACCGCGCGGTCCGCGTAATTTGACACTCGGTATTGATACTTCGGATAGAAAATAATGAAACACGTGTTTTTGAGTTTCTCAAAAATCGACACTTAACGGGGCAAAAAGGGGTCCTAATGTTTTAAGGGGGAGTTTTACGGCGTGTTTGACTAACTCAAAACTTTTTATACATTAGTTCCTTTTCAAATCAAAATCAAAAAGTATTAATTTAGATTAGGCCCTGATAAGACACATATGAATGTTAATTTGTTATAGTCAATAAGAAAGAATTTTTGGAAATTCCATTCCTAAGGGGGTAAAAAGGGGGAGCGGGTGAAACCGCGGGGCGGATTACTAGTTGTGGTATAAAACAAGAAATGAATAAGTGCATAATGATGCGTTGATGTGTGCAGGTGTTCCGCGAGGGCCGCACCAAGGCGGTGGGCAACGTGCTGCGGCCCGAGCCCGCCGCCAACAAGGCCGCGCCCCGCAACGACCGCCGGAACCATCACAACCACACACCCGCTAACGGACACCTGGTAACTTACTGCATATCACCTTTTAGGGTTCCGAACCTGAAGGGTGCCAAACGAGACCCTATTACTAAGACTCTGCTGTCTATCCGTCCGTCCGTCTGTCAATCAGTGAGCTGTGTGGTGAAATTTTCAGAGAATATGTATTTCTATTGCCGCTATAATAACAAATTAAAAAAAATATCTAAAATTAAGAATTATAAACTTCTTTGTTTGGCGTTTCTTTTTTTAGTTAATATTGTACGGAACCCACCGTGTGCAAGTCCGACTCGCACTTGGATGGTTTTATCTGTTTGCTACGTATGTTCTCCTATGATGTTCATCTCATTGTAATGACACTTTGGTGTGTTATATGCAGGGCATTAGCTAGTGTTTAGTACATAAAACCAATATACAAATTATTTATGTAGTTTAGAAGAGAAAATAGTATAATTATATGCACATAGCACATTTTCAGAATGCTGGAAAAATGATCTTATTTCGATACCCTAAGGTTCAGTTCATATCGAGACGCGTCAACTTTAAGATAGCAATAGAACTTTATTTTATACACAAAAAGATGCACTTTTCAGTGACAGAATTCGTGACAAGTGAATCGCGCCGCGAGGCGTATACGAATTCTCTCTCTAAAATGTGTACCTTTTTGTTTACTAAATAAAGTTCGATATTCTATTGCTATATTATAAAGTGCGCGCCGCGTGACGTCGCGTCTCGGTGTGAGTTGACCCTTTTTTTTTTTTTTTTTTAACGTGTATAAGCTTGTGTTTAACCACAATCTCACCATGGTAAGTGATGATGTGGCCGATGGTGGTAAGCACACAAAGCCTAGAAGGAACTGGCTCTCAAGTGCAGCTATCGGAACACACCGGTAGATGCTTGGCGACAGATTTTCAACTTGAGGGTGGTAGCCAGCCAGACGGGTACTACAAAGTACCCTACCACCGTGCTATGGTTTCCTCACGATGTTTTCCTTCACCGAAAGCTCAAGCTCATTGTAGGATTCGAACCCGGGACCTTCGTCTCGGTATCCGACGTCACTACCACTGAGCTATCATCGCCTTAAAGTACCCTAAGGTACTTTTTAATGATGCCGGTACAGATCTACCTTATTTTAAAGTATCACAGTGCATTTTTAATTATAAAGACCTTCCTAAAATTATTTATAGTAAGTTGTGAAATAAATTTTCTCAAAATTAATTCATACTCTACTCGTAATTTCTTGTAATTTATTTCTGTCGCCATAAATATCTGTATATTAATCAACAGCCGGAAGGTGAGGTGTCAGTAGTGGATGTGACTCCACTAGAAGTCCAAGCGGACAAGCGCGGTGCCGCGGCGGGCGGGGGCGGAGCCCGAAGGCCTCGCAAGCGCCACGACAAGCCGCCCGACCAGCCTCCCGTCGCTGCCAACTAACCGGCGCCGGCAATACTTGCCTCCTTACTCACTACACTTCATTTAATACACCTGTTGCATGTCTACATGTTCTAGATATGCCCAAATATGAGACACCATTTAAAACATACAAAAAACTCAACCACTATATAAAGTTTGCTGCAATAAAATTCCAAAATAAAAAGACAATTATAATTAGTAAAGTAAGCTAGGTCTTCGTTTCAGATAGCTTAGGGCATATCTAAAACATAGATGATCGTAGGTTACAGATGGCGCTAGGGTTTCGTTGGATGTTCTATAACTGGTTGTGTGGTCGTGCAGACTATTGTTTCAATATATTGTACGTATACGTACGTACGAGATTTTAATTCACTTTTACAATACTGTATGCATAGTGAAATTTACTTATTGGTGTGAAATGTTTGGTATTATTATTTTTTAAATTAAGATGTCGGTAGTTAAATATTTTAGCGGAAAAAATCCCTAGCGCTAATGTCCATAGATAAACCACGAATGACAGTTAAATTCGGTCCACAAGCATACATCAAAGTACAAGCTACTTAGGTTAATGTAATCGCTAACCTACGTATAGTAACAATGTACAGTGAGGGAATTCATATAACCAAAATATAAAACATTAAAAAACTGGGCATAAGATCCCCCATTGTACTTAGAGGAATTATCTGTGACGTAGTAGGAAAATATTTGTGATGTTGTATACAGTCTTGAGATGGTTCAATATTTTTGACTAAAATTATTCTTGTTAGCTGAAATTGAGCACTTAGGCGGTTAACACACTGCCACGCAGCTTAACGTTGCCTGTAAGTATCTCCGTTTGTATAGAAAAGACGCACATTCCAACACAGAAAATGCATCCACGCGCGTTCATACAGATCACGCGCCTACATGGTATGGCACACCGAGTCTCTTAGTGCCGTGCGTGATTTTGTATGGAATGAGTCAGAGCTGCCGTGAATCCACAAAATGCAAATACGCGCGTAGGTGCGGGGCGAGACGCATGTAGGCGCGTCATCTGCACTCCCGCAAGTACCCGCGTAGGTGCGTTGACACGCAACGTGCAACGTGCAGCGTGATGCGTGGCAGTGTGATAATCGCCTTACTATGAAAAAATCCTGCATATTTAAGATCTCATCACTCTCAACTTAATAATCCTCCTAACTAAAATTTATTAATTCTATGCTCAAGTATGTGTAGCTATATTTTGAGATAAAATTGTATGAGGAGTATGAGGACTCAAACTTTTGTCATGTTACTTACAAATTGTCCGCTAATGTGAAGCTTGTCAGCTGTTTATTTTCTTCATGTTTGTTTAATTCCTATTTGACATGGTTCTGATCATATGATTTGAATAGTTTACAGATAAAACTGTTGTGTATTATTTTGATTATCGAAATTATTTTATTTTTATTGACATATCCTCATTTAGTTATAGTCCCACAAACTTATCTGGCCAGTGAGAGGTGCTGTTTTGTGGAGCAAACAACCAATGGCAAATGGCAGGCTGACAACATTTCAAACTGCCACCGGGCCAGTTATGTATGTAGGACTATAAAGGTGTGGAGAGATTATTAGTGACAAAGCAGCTTTGATTCTAGTTACATAAATTGTACAATGATGAGGGATGAATCTATGTACTTCCACAAGAGTTGTTGTCTCTTGTTTGTGTATTATCTAAATGACTTAACTATGCAATAATATTTAGTGATAGTGAGGCTAGCTGCTCTACTCCATATCATATTTACAGTATTTGATTGTTTACAGTACCATTACTATATTGTGATTTTGTAGTTTAAGTAAAAGGATATTTTTATTAATTAGTTCAGAGTGAGTGAAAAATAAAACTAGCTCAAAGTACCTTATTGGAATTATTGTTTTATTGACCTAGCATTATAAAGATATGACCAGACTAAAGAAATACAGCTAAAGTTCTACTTTTTTATTTGTTTCTTGGCATCTTGTATACCTTGCTTTAAATTGTCATTGAATTTCTTAATGAAAGACATCAGTCTGTTGACTTGCTGTGGGTCTAAGTCTGACAGCTTCTCCTTGCCTCTATAAAACACTGATACAGCTAGTTGTGCCGCTCGTCTCACCGGGTATGATTCTGCAAGCCTTTGAATAAGTTTTTCATTATTTGCCAGATACCTGAACAAAGCACGGAGGGGCATTATATACTGATTCACTTGAATGATGTCTCAAATGAGCACATATTACGATACTTCTGCAGAAGTTCACGTTTCAGTCTTAGCTGTGTTCGGAGAATCTCAAACTGCTTCAATTGGTCCTGTTTATTGTAATCTATACCAGGAAGACGTTTTATCTGAAATATTTGATAAGTTCATTATAACATTGGCATGATAAAGACTTGGGAATTTCAGGTTGTACCTAATATACTATCTTACCTGAGCACGGGCTATGTCGAATTTCTTCTGCAGTTCAAGAACTTTCTGACTGCAGTCTTGAGATTCCCGAGCTTTCGCCGAGTTGTCATGAAAATCTCGCTCAACACTGAAACAAAAATTACGTGCGTAACACTTCGCGACTGATAAAAGTTACACAAAACTAAAAATAAATACTACGTAGAATACCTTCGTATTATTTCGTATACAATCGGTAAGAAATCTACGTCTACGTCTTGCACAGCTAATGGGCTGAAATTGTTTGGTTCAGAATGATCAGTGTTGTTTTCCATCGTATGAGAATGATTATTTTACTGAACACAAATTACAAAAAATCACTTGCCTAATGATTTGAGCAATCGAATTGGGATTAAATTCAATGAAATATCTATTCTGAAATATAGATATTGAAAATCACAGCAAATATCACTACGAAAAATAGGTTATGTCAAATTCATTCAACCAAACCATAACCAAACCAGAATATAAAAATTCCTTGGACCAATCATAACACAGATAACAATAGACAATGTTGTCAGCCACGGAGGAAAGCGTGAGGAAAGACTTCTTTCTTTCCTCCGTGGTTGTCAGCATACAAGAAAATTGTTCCGTTTCTACCACAGACTACCGTTTCTACACATTTATGCCAAGCTGTAGTTGATTTTGGTAGGTTTTCAAATAGGTAGTATGGTACCTAAATGAATTTTAAAACGGTAACACTAATGTAAATATGTCATGCATATGTCATGGCTAGCGAAATTGTGGTTGCTACATGCGTGGATTTCAGTTTAATTTGTTTTGATTTCTACAATAACACTGATTAAAAATGGATGAAGTTGCTAAATTAGAGCACCTTTCTCTGGTGTCAAAAGTCTGTACTGAGTTAGATAATCATTTAGGACTAAATGACAAAGATTTAGGTAAGTAACTGTGTTCAATATAATTTTCTTTATTTACCTATTTTATCTACATATTTGTTACAAATTGACTACATATCTAAACCAATTTATCTTTATATTACCTTATTCAAAGGCCTTTGTTACTAAAATAAACCTTATTGTTTATTTTCCAGCTGAATTCATCATCGACTTGTCCGACAAACATCCTGCCTTTGAAGAATTCAAAAAAGCCCTTGTCGAAAATGGGGCTGAATTCTCCGACTCATTCATGACAAATTTATTGCGAATCATTCAACATATGAAACCGGCTAGTAAATCTGCAGACAAAAGTGACAAAGATATAGACAGTAAGAATCCTTTAGTCAAAAAATTTCCTGGATTAGCAATACCTAATGAGAAACCTCCAGTGTTCTCATCAGATGAAGCTAGTAGCGACGATGAAGATGACAAGAAAAACAAAAGGATAACATCAAAAGAAATATTCAAAGATGAATCTAAGAAGATAAAAAGTGACAATGTAGTAGACCAAGCTATGGCCGAGTTAGAAGCTCTGGCGCCATCATTTTCAAAAGATGTGGCGCCTAAAAAAGAGGAGGTCAAAAAACGAGACAGGAGTCATAGTAGAGAAACAAAAGATGTAAAAGACAAAGAGAGGAGTAGAAAAAGAGATGTTTCAGGAGATCGTAGGAGACGAAGCAGAAGTAGAGACAAGAGAAGTCGTAGTAGAGATCGCAGGAGTAGAAGTAGGGACCGTAGAAGTAGAGATCGTAGAAGTAGAGACCGTAAGAGTAAAAGTAAGGAAAGGGATAGAGATAGGAGGAGGAGGTCAAGGAGTCGTCATCGTCAGAGATCTAAATCAAGAGACAGGCGCAGGAGATCAAGGTCAAAAGGCAGAAGGTCAAGGTCTAGAGGTAGGAGGTCACACTCACATGAGAGAGATGATAGGGACAGGTTTAGTAGCTATGGAAAGAAACCTAGAAAGAAGAGTCCTGAAGTTGAATTGAGTGATGATCCCGAATCTGGAAAGGTAAGATACAGTTTTATTTATGAATATAAAAATTATGATAAAGATAAAGATAATTTTATTTGTTCAACATACGTGTTACATGGGATGGTATAAAATGTATTATGAATCAGGATGTTGTAGCAATCTAGGCTTACATAATACCTACCTTCTTTTAATATTTGGGTCCATCAACTTTTTCTTGTACCTCGTTGCTATGGTTGTGTACCCAGTTGTCCCTTCAACAACTCTTTGAAACCATGATTTTCTAGGTTGGTTACAATTCACCAAACATACATTTTTCTCATAGTTAAAAGCCCATTCATTTATGTCCTATCTCCTAAGTGTATTAGCAGCATATATAATAACAGTTTTAATAGGGACTCTTCACTATTGTCTCTTGGACTTTGAGACCATTGTTTTTATGAATTATTGTACTATTATGCTGTTCCAAAATAATCATTTTGAATTTGAATAACAAACAAGAAAAAGTTGATTGACCTATTTATTATTAGCTGTCTCTCGTGGTGTCACTGCATTCCCAGTAAAAATAAAAGTAGTCTTAAGCACTTAGGCTTAGCTATTTGTGATATAGAAAAGTAGAATCCTTCTGGTAGTACCAGAGATTAGAACATTTAAAAAACGATCAAACTGTTCAGCTTTATTATATCACTAGCTGTCTCACTCGGTTTCACCTGCTCTCCCGTGATAGAAAGTAGGCCATAATACTCGGGGATAATGTAGCTTCCTATTAGTGAAAGAATTATACGAATCCGACTGGTAGTTCCAAAGATTAGCCCGTTTAAACAAACAAAAAATCTCTTCAGCTTTATTATGTTGGTATGGATAAAAGGAGTGGAATGAAACTTATTGAAATGGTTCTGTGCCACAGATGTGCTACAGCTACGGCAGCTACAAATGTGGGACAGCTACTCACAAACAGTATTTAACATGACTGAGACTAACACTCATGCTAGTATTGTTAGTTTTTGTATCTACCTAATATCTCATTGTCTACTTACAGATTTACAGCGGCAGAGTGGCGAACATAGTGCCGTTTGGTTGCTTTATACAAATAGAGGGAGTGAAGAAGAGATGGGAAGGGTTGGTTCACATCTCTCAGCTTAGGTCTGAGGGGAGAGTCACAAATGTTTCTGATGTTGTAAATAGGGGTGATAAAGTCAAGGTATGTTATATTTAAAATAAATATATATAAGTACGAACTATATTCAGTTAATGAATTAATATTATTATTAATACATAAGTTACTTATAAATTATTGCTTGCCTTCACACAGTATGGCACATCCTTTGCATAGATATAGTTAATATAAAAAAAAAAAATTGCAAATTTATTTCAGGTGAAAGTCCTATCAGTGACTGGCCAGAAAGTGTCCCTCACAATGAAAGATGTCTGCCAAGAGACTGGTAAAGATCTGAACCCCGCATCACATGCTCATTTAGAGGTGAGTACATTTTCTCATTTAAAAATTACTTAACATTTGCTACACTATTCATTCAGTAAGAAAAAACATTTTATTATTAAAAATAAAATTTAATTTTGCTGTAGTTTTCCAGTAATATTTAAACCTCTGCTAATAATTACTTAAAAAACATTTATTACTAGATGGCCCGGCGCGACTTCGTTCGCGTGGTATCCTACCCTATCCTACAACACGCTACCCTACTACTAATATCGACGTCATAATTAAAGATAAAAACCATCGTATATTTTAAGGTGGACCAAATTACAGATAGTTACGAAATTAGATCAAAATCAGTTCAGTCGTTTCGTAGTTTATCCCGAACATACAACGTGACATGACACGAGATTTTTATATTCATATAAGATTTGTAAAAAAATCACATTAAAGGAATATCCTTAAGGTATCTTCAGTTTGACTTCCAAAAATAGCCTAGAACCAAATAAATGTCTTAGACGTAGTATTTATATACTCTGAGGTCTTAGACATTTTCGACAAACATTAATAAGTTTGTTAATATTCCATAATGTAGGCTGAACGCGAAGGGCGCAACCCTGACCGTCCGCCGCCGGCCGCCACCGTGCTGGCCGGCCTGCAGGGCGCTCTCGACCCCGACGAGGACTCCAGCCGCAAGCGAGTCACCAGGATATCCAGCCCCGAGCGATGGGAGATCAAGCAGGTAACATTATATTTAAGACCGGCTGTGTCGTGTGACGGGTCGTCCTCTTCCCTCCGATATGGCGGAGGGCGGTGGCTGCCACACGCGTCATACTTATTAACTGGCGCTGCTTGTGGGGGCTGGTCTGCGCCGAGTTTGCTATCTACTTATTAAATATCGATTCAGTATAATTTGTAGTTTTGCCACCGGAGCACGCAATTGTTGTCAGTGCAATTAGAATGTAAATATTATGTAATGAATCGTAAGCTTGTTTTGAAAAGAGTAATTGCCGAGTCTATTGCCGGCTCTTCTCAGCAAATGCAACGAGAATAATTATCGTTGCATTTGCTGAGAAGAGCCTAAAGAGCTAGAAATTCATAAGTCCCTGCAAAGGTGTATTTAAAATAATTGATTTGAATTTTAAGGTTTATCATAAATAGTTTACATTGTTGAAACATAATTTTTATTCTCTTTTAATTTTTTACTGCCAAAAAGTTGAATACATTCTAAATACAACAGTAACTTTTTTCCACCACAGATGATATCATCAGGCGTAATCGACAAAAGCGAGCTACCAGACTTCGACGAAGAGACCGGTCTACTACCGAAAGAGGAAGACGGCGAGGCTGACATAGAAATAGAACTGGTAGAAGACGAGCCACCATTCCTGCAAGGCCACGGACGAGCATTACACGACCTCTCACCCGTCAGAATAGTCAAGAATCCCGACGGGTCCTTAGCGCAAGCAGCAATGATGCAGTCGGCCTTAGCTAAGGAAAGAAGAGAACAGAAGATGATACAAAGGGAACAGGAAATGGAAAGCGTACCCACCGGTCTTAACAAAAACTGGATAGATCCCCTACCGGAAAGCGATGGAAGAGCATTGGCCGCCAACATGAGAGGTACGGGTATAACTCCTCAAGATTTGCCGGAGTGGAAGAAACATGTAATCGGTGGGAAGAAGTCTTCCTTCGGCAAGAAGACTAACCTGTCTTTGTTGGAACAGAGACAGTCTTTGCCAATTTACAAGCTTAGGGATGAACTCACTAAGGTATGTTGGATTTATTATTTCTATAATGATATTTGGACCACACAAATCTTGTCCATCCATTAAAAAATCTTAAAACCATTATTAAGGTCCTCTAATATATGATACCCATAACAAATTGTCCATGCTAACAAACATTTATCTTATCCTACAGGCCGTAGCCGACAACCAAATCCTGATAGTAATCGGTGAGACGGGCTCAGGTAAGACCACACAAATCACTCAGTACCTAGCGGAATGCGGACTGACTGCCCGCGGTAAGATAGCGTGTACCCAACCGCGTCGTGTGGCCGCCATGTCTGTGGCCAAGAGAGTCGCTGAGGAGTTCGGCTGCAGGCTGGGACAGGAGGTTGGCTATACCATCCGGTTCGAGGATTGTACCAGCCCGGAGACTGTTATTAAGTAAGTATGAGGGTTTTAAGACTGCGTATAAAGCAAAATAACAATCTTAGAATTGAAATTTAACCAAGTAACTAGTATTTAAATGAAAAAATATTTTTATATGGGTATTTTCATTATATACGCGAGGGTTCTATCTGAGCAAAAACATAATGGAATGAAATTTCCTCGATAGAAAAAAATCACAAAAATGCCTCTAATAATAATGAATTTTTGGTTTTATTCGTTCATGGTGTATCTAATTAAGATAAATAATATCACTAACATATGACCTAGGGCTGCTACTAACGATTTTTTTTAAATATTCTATACTTTACGAGTTATTTAGATAAAAAGCGCTTAGTTCATTTTTGTTCCGCGAAACACGCTATCTCCATCTCATCTCCACGCGAAGATTAGACATAAGTTTGTTTCATCTGACATTGCCATATTTTTCTGGCTTGGTACGCACTCTTAATTATATTGACAGTTCTGGGACCCAATTCTCGCGTCATTAGAAATAACCTTCGAATCAAACTTATAGTTCGAGAGCTATTCGACTTTAAAAATTCGAGGGGCGGAGTCAATTCGAACGATCCCGAACAATCAAAGTTGGACTTGACTGGTTTTCCTTGTAAATATGCCGGCTTCGGAATTTCTAGAATAACTTTACGTGATTTAATGTCGATAATAGTTCGAATTCGTACTTTTTTCACATTTGGCTTTCTCAGCCGATTTTTTTGAACTGGGGGTTGAGATATTTTAGTAGTGTTTTTTTTAATTTAAATTTTTCATCATAAGTGGTATTAGAATTATCATGATGTTGTACCAGAATCTCAGACTGCAATGACAGATGCAAAAAGGATAGTCATGTGTCATCTCGTTGATTGCATGCATCTATCCTCTTTACATCTTCTATTCTAGTTCTGGGACAGTTAGCCAAAATCTATAACAAATATCCGACAAACCAGAGTTTATATATAACTACCACAATAAACGTTACTTTGTATTCAACACATACATATTTCAATTACCCGCCCACACCTCTGAGTCTAGTAAAATCCTGAACAATTGCTATTTTACTTACTATATCATAATATTCACAGGTACATGACAGACGGTATGTTGCTCCGCGAATGTCTAATGGATCTCGACTTAAAGACCTACTCAGTGATCATGTTGGACGAGGCCCACGAGCGCACCATCCACACAGACGTCCTGTTCGGCCTCCTCAAACAAGCCGTCCAGAAACGACCTGAACTCAAACTGATCGTCACATCGGCTACCTTAGACGCTGTCAAATTCTCACAGTACTTCTTCGAAGCACCAATTTTCACCATCCCAGGGCGAACCTTCCCTGTAGAAGTACTGTACACTAAAGAACCTGAAACGGATTATCTAGATGCTTCATTAATAACAGTCATGCAGATCCATTTGAGGGAGCCACCGGGAGATATCTTGCTCTTCCTTACTGGTCAGGAGGAGATTGATACCGCTTGTGAGATCTTGTACGAAAGGATGAAGTCTCTGGGCCCAGATGTTCCAGAGCTTATAATTTTGCCGGTATATTCTGCTTTGCCATCTGAAATGCAAACGCGTATCTTCGAGCCGGCTCCTCCTGGATCCAGGAAAGTGGTGATAGCTACGAATATAGCCGAGACCTCGTTGACTATCGATGGGATCTATTATGTGGTGGATCCTGGGTTCGTGAAGCAGAAGGTGTACAATTCGAAGACTGGAATGGATTCGTTGGTTGTTACGCCGATATCTCAGGTATGTTTTGTGCAAAAATACCCTGTTCTTTCTTCTTCTTAGTTTTAAGTTTGGCATCAAAATCCAAATTAGGACTTATTTTTGCTAGTGTCGAGTTATATTATAATTTCCAGTCATAATAAATCACTTTCACATAGTCCTCAGTCAGTCACCGTAAATAAAAGTCATGTTTTACTACAATGGTGGTCATTGTATTAAACTCTTTATGGACTTTTTAAGAAAACTTGAAAAGTCACGATACATAAAATTCATTTCATTTCACTTCACTGGTGCACATGGATTGAACTTTATTGGATAAAATACCACCGATAATATGCAATAAAACTCAAAATACACGAATTTATGATAATAAAAATTAAAACGCAACGTTACTCTACAAGTTCCCGCTAAAAAGTCATATTCTGTTCTTTATTATACTTTTTCAAGACCACTAGTTTTAGGGTCGGCAACGCGTGAGTGGTACCCCTGGTGTTGCAAGCGTCCATATATAACGGTAACCGCTTACCATCAGGAGAACCGTATACTTGATTGCCAACTTAGTGCTATAAAAAAAATACAATTTTGCTGAAACAAAAAGCTAGGATTGAAGCCATATTAATAAAATTTTCGCTGACGACGCTTAGCCCTAGACTTCAGTATAATTGAATCAATGAAATGCATATTAAACACAGGAAAGTCCCATAAAGTGACCTAACTGATAGCTCAATGCCTAACGAAAAATCTACCGCATTATGAGTCTAACGATTTGTGATATGACTGAGTTTTAACGACATCAACAAATTTTCTGAAATAAATGAACCGCGACCGTGCGCGAGTGCAACCCCTTTTTTTATGTTTGTTACCTCGTAACTCAGTCATTTTTTGACCAATTTAGAATTATTTTTTTGTTTGGAAGGGTACACTTCCCGTTTGGTCCCATTGTCATCAGGTCAGGATTTGATTACTTTTTAGTGTACTTTGAAGTCGGTTTAAGTTTTTTGGAAAACAGTTTTCAATAAGGAGTTTTCTTTCTATAGAGTTTTATAGAGACAGGTATTTTCAACCAAACTCTACAAAACCCTATGGAAAGAAAACTCCTCATAATTTAATTTGGTTTATAAGATGTGTGTGTGATAAATAAATGTAATTGATTCGGTATACAGGCTGCAGCTAAACAACGCGCGGGGCGAGCGGGGCGCACGGGCCCCGGCAAGACGTACCGGCTGTACACGGAGCGCGCCTACCGCGACGAGATGCTGCCCACGCCCGTGCCCGAGATACAGCGGACCAACCTCGCCACCACCGTGAGACATTCTTTTACTTGCTTTTTAGGGTTCCGTACCCGAACGGTGCCAAACGGGACCCGATTACTGAGACTTCGCTGTCCGTCCGTCCGTCTTTTTGTCAGTGGGTCGTATCTCATGAACGGTAATAGGTAGACAGCTAAAATTCTCACAGAATATGTATTTCTATTAAACCTATAACAACAAATAATAAAAATGAAATAAAATTTAAAATTAAAATTCCCCATACAAGAAACGTCCTCTTTTTGTGTTTTTTTTTTTGTTGCGCCTACTATTTATTTGACAGTCATTATTATTATTGTACGGAACCCTCCGTGTGCGATTCCGACTTGTACTTGGCCGGTATTTTTTTGGTGTTTTGTTTTCATAGCACAATGAGTTTGTTTATATTGTACGAAACTCTACGTTTGCGAGTCCGAAATGCTTTTGGCCGGATTTTTTTGTTGTATTTTGGTTTTAAAGGAGCTGCCTACCGCGGACGCTCAGGCTTGTACCCCAGGTACAAGTACAGCGTGAGGTGCATGCAAGGGTATGAGAATTTTGCAAGGTCGGCAACGCGCGATTGATACCCTCCTGTTGTTGTATGCGTCTATAGGCTACGGTGACCGCTTACCATCAGGCCGTATGTTTTTTGCTGCCTTCGTGGTATAAAAAGAAACTTGTGCTGTTTGTTGCGCAGTCATACAGAGTTTTGAAGCTATCAAGACATTTTCACTACTTTACAGTCTAAATAGGGCGTCACGTGATCTCTGTTATTTGATTCTCTGCTTCTTCTGGCTTTTGAGATGTGATTTTAACAAAGTTTCAATGCCAGCAACCTCGGGAGATATTTCAGAAGACTCTAAGACTCTAACGATGCAAAAAAAAACGTCCATATACACCAAGTAGAAATCGCGGTACAGTATTACCCAACTGATATGGCGCGTCGTGAATCTTCGTTCGCACTGAAAAGAAAGTATGGCCCCGAATATTAACGAAAGAATGCTTAAAACTTACAATCAACCTTAGGTCACTACTATTAGGTTCATAATACACTGCAGCTGTTGGTTCCGTCTCACTCGCAAGTAACACCCTTCCGTACGGCGCGCGCTAACATGGCGGCAGCTGCCGACCAATAGCGTTTCCCGCGCTTTGAAAATGTATCTTCTGCGCAGGTACATCGGTAAGCCATATTAGTTGGGTACTACTTTAAGCATCTTTCGATCATCTTTGTTTTAACTAGACCAATGCGATTATTCGGATCCGAAAACAATATCTAGGCAAAAACTCTCTCCCTACGTCCGAACAGGGACACCACACCATTTTCTATGCTTAAATTTTGAAGCTTGTATCCAACTATTTTCTTGTATTGGGCAGGTGCTGCAACTAAAGACGATGGGTATCAACGACCTGCTGCACTTTGACTTCATGGACGCGCCGCCCGTCGAGTCGCTCATCATGGCGCTGGAGCAGCTGCACTCGCTCTCCGCGCTCGACTCCGAGGGGCTGCTCACCAGGCTCGGCCGCAGGGTATGAACTCCACCAAACACACAAAATTGCAATCAAAAAGTCATAGCTCTGTAGAGTTGATTGGGCGTTATCCCCATACACCACATACCACTAACACAGCCCGTGTAGGGAGACTTACTCCAGCTATTAAGGCTTCATTGAAAAACTTTAAATATATCATTCCAGATGGCCGAATTCCCCCTGGAGCCGAATCTCTCAAAGATTCTCATCATGTCTGTTGCCCTTCAATGCTCTGATGAAATCCTCACAATCGTCTCGATGCTCAGCGTTCAAAACGTGTTCTACCGTCCCAAGGACAAGCAAGCCCTTGCCGACCAGAAGAAGGCCAAGTTTAACCAGCCGGAAGGCGACCACCTCACTCTACTAGCAGTTTATAACAGCTGGAGAAATAACAAGTTCTCGAATGCTTGGTGTTACGAGAACTTTGTTCAGATAAGAACCTTGAAACGGGCTCAGGATGTCAGGAAGCAGTTGCTTGGGATTATGGATAGGTACGTTGACCTTTTGGTTGATTTGTATTTTTTCCCAATTATGTATGTATGTGTGGCCGAAGGTGGTGAGCGCATAAATATCCCAAAAGGGATCAAATTATTGGGTAAAAAAAAACGAAAAAAAATATTACATTGTTTTAATTTTTTCAGGCACAAGTTAGATGTAGTATCTGCAGGCAAGAACACAGTTCGGATCCAAAAGACGATATGTTCAGGGTTCTTCAGGAACGCTGCCAAGAAAGACCCGCAAGAAGGATACAGAACCTTAGTGGACAGCCAGGTGGTCTACATTCACCCGTCGAGTGCGCTTTTCAATAGACAACCGGAATGGTAAGTACTTGTTTGGATTTACCAATACAGTTCTAATTTTATACTCATAATCCATAGTAATCTAAATATATAAAAATCAATGCCACTTTTCGTTGTAATTTTATAACTCAAGAACGGGCTCACCTATCCAAACCAAATGTTTAGGCTTTGGTCGGACTATTTAGTAGATGGTTTATGTGAAGTTTGCACAAAATCGGTCGAGCGGTTCTTCATTTATCACATTTTTTGTAACAAATGAATTCAATAAATGGCGGATCATTTTTGGATGGTTTAGGTAGAGTAGGGTAGGGTAGCACCACGCGAACGAAGTCGCGCCGGGCAGTTGTATTATAAATTGCACAGCACGCAAGCAATGGATCGGCACGATTTTTTGTATACAGATAGTTAATGAGTGGGAGAATGATATTGGCTACTTGTTCTCCCTAATGGGTGAAGTAGCGGAAGACAGATTCCACAAACATCTTACTGGACAGGCACTCCAAATAAGTACATAATAATATCATCATACATCATCATTACACTTTTTTAGACTTAAATTTGAAACGTATTCTTGTCCAGGGTGATTTACCACGAGCTTGTGCAGACAACGAAAGAGTACATGCGCGAAGTGACTACTATCGACCCCAAGTGGCTGGTGGAGTTCGCACCGGCCTTCTTCAAGTTCTCAGACCCGACCAAACTGTCCAAGTTCAAGAAGAACCAGAGACTGGAACCCTTGTACAACAAGTACGAGGAACCTAACGCTTGGAGAATATCTAGAGTTCGCAGGAGAAGAAATTAATTCTTTCATAATTATGAAAATTAAAATTATTTATAAGAAATCATTCGTTTTTTTGTGAGTTTAACCCTCTACTTCTAAGTGAATGCACATTAGAAACAATTCGTCATCATCACCATCTTCGGCCTATAATGTCCCACTGCTGAGCCTCCTTTCACAAATGGAGGGTGAAAGGGAATGGGCAGATACTCCACCACGCGTGCACACTGCGGATTGGTGGAGGTAGGCTAGTGGTCAACATACTGTTGGAGTTTTCAAGTCGCCTAGTAGGCCTCGCAACTAGCTTCACGACTATTACAATTAAGTGATAACTGGGACCAACTGCTTTATGTGCCTTCCGAAGCACGGAAACGCTCGATTTGAAATACCACTAAGCGGTCATCCATCCGGGTACCGACCACGACGGTGGTAGCTTAACTTTGCCGATCGATTAGGAACGGCTAATCATGCTACACCACGACTATATTAAAGTCGCTTTGAACTTTAAGGAACTGCAGATCGTAAGTTGTATTTACAACAAAAATGTCATCAGGGTGCCTTGTCATCGTTAGTAAACGATCAACCTTTGTATGGAATTGACATTTCAAATCGAAATATCACGTGATATTTAACAATCTCTTATGTCAAACCCATACAAAGGTTGATCGTTTAGTAACGATGACGATTGTCGATAACCATCTTGTCTAGGGGGGCAGATATCAGATACAAAAAAAAATCACTAATCAGATTTTGTCGGCTCTGGTTTAAAAGTTACGTAAGGCTGGTTTATTATGTAAGATTATCCATGGTACAATAATATAATGTTTTCTTGGCTCATGACATCAAGTAAAACATGAAAATCATAAATAAACAAGACGTTATAATCGATAACGTAATCGATTAAAAAAACCAATTGATATTGTATGGGGATTATCACATCCCTATACACAAAGATTAAATTATGGGAATCCCTACACTACAAAAGCAGGGTCTCCAGATCGGGTTTTTTCCCAAATTTTGGGAACAAATAAAGTATGACGTAGACATTGGGGAAATGTTTTTGTGATCGATTGAGGCATAATTAATAAATTAACTTTTTAACAAAAAAAATAAACCGCCTTCAAAGTACACTAAAAAGTATAAAATAACTCTTATCTGACACTGTTTTGAAGTGAGCGAAATCGCATGACGTGTTCTATGGAAAATATTTCGCTGACTTCAAAACAGTGTCAGATAAGAGTTATTTTATACTTTTTAGTGTACTTTGAAGGCGGTTTATTTTTTTTGTTAAAAAGTTAATTTATTTTAGAATTTTTAGTTTCATTATATACTGAATACATCTGCGTAACCCTTTCGAGTGTACAGGCCTGATGTTTTGTAGTGTGATTGCGTAAACATTGCATATTTATGCGATAGCAGCAATCGCGGCTGATTTGCTGTAATTTTTTTAAGAGTTCCGTTGTCTATCTCCGAAACTCATCATCAGATCTATATGAAATTTATATGGGACCATTTCGGAATATACCCCTTTCGAACAAAAAAAGAATTTTGCAAATCCGTCTATATATGACGGAGTTATGCCCGAACATACATAAAAAAAAAAAAAAAAAAAAAAAAATATAAACATCCGAATTGAGAACCTCCTCCTTTTCTTGAAGTCGGTTAAAAATACACCCATTTTAGTCTGCAAGCTGTATTTATTTAGCTTTGAAAGGATTCAAAAAGGAATGAAATAAGCTAAGAAAAGAAAATCTTTGCTAAAAACCACTTCTTTTGTATGAAAGTTCGACCTTGGACTACATTCCATGCCGTTTTATTTTAAGATTTGGGGTAATTTTTAATAAGCGACCTGGAGACACTGCTATAAAGTTGACATTGACAAGTGACAGACAGCTGTCTGGCAGATCAGATTTGTCGTCCGTCGTCACGTCTGTCAATCTCTTCGTTGAATTTATTACTGATTACTGAAATCTATTACTGAAATACAATTTACCGAAAAAGATGAGCTGAAACGTTGCAACTAGATACGTTTTATGTTTGAAATTAGTTGTGACGTTTTTTTGTATACACTTTATCAGTCATGGAGTTCTTGTCGGAGGTGATTGGTGAAACTGTGATCCTTGGGATAGATTCCCTTATCTTGGGATTTTGCTTAAAACAGCTGGGCAAATGTAAACAAATCCTGAACGCTCTACAGGTAAGCAATTCAATTTTAATTTGGGCATGTAATTAGCTAGATTTTCACAGAATAAGTAAACGTAAGCATTGAGTAGAATAAAGTTTCATATCATTTGTTTGGTTTATTCAAAGTTTTAATAATCTATCATTATGAATTTAGTTTGACCGCATATGATAATGTAACAGTCGGTAAACAAGCGTACGTCCCGCCTGATGTTTAGCGGTTACTGACTCTTCTCGGAACATAATTCTTCAAATTCAAAAATCATTATTCAATATAGGCCTTTTATAAGGCACTTAAAACGTTACAATGATTTTACCACCAGTTCATAATACACTAGAACAGACTCCCAGCAAGAAACTCAGCAAGGGTTTTTAAATAGAAGTAATTATTATCATATAGTATCTTTACTTTTTACATAAGTTTATGTACAGCTGATTCATCATATAGTATATTAGGGAAATTGCTAATTATTGTGCTTCAGATAGGATAAAGTAGCATTTAATGGATATAATATCAACAACAGCATGAACGGTAAAACAAGAACACACTCACTAAAATAAACCAATCAGTTAAAGCTTAGGTATGATATAGTGGTAGTATTCTGTTATCAAATAATATATAAGAAATCAATATGATGTTTCATGCATTATCAGTTTTTCCTATAATTCCTTTTAGTTCCAGCAGTGTACCACATAATATGAAAAGAATCTGATGAATACTGCCCTAAGAATTTGCACAAACAAACAGTATAGCTAACTGCATCCAATGGAATTAATGTTAAATTGAATATTTCAGACAGCGCCAGTATTAGATATAGATTCCACACTAAATAAAGAAATCAACAAATATTCCACCAATACTATCCCATATGTGGTGATCCGAGGACTGGTGAAGCCACTGGGCAACCCCATCACTAGCAACTACAATAATTCAGTTACGGGAGTGTTACAAAGGTAAAGTTCATATTTAACATATTCTTTCATAATTGCCAAGTACCAGTGTGAAGGAATATTGGTTCAACTATTACGTAAGCAGAATATAAGTAATTTTTATCCACTACTCCTACCCTTTGTCAGCAAAAGTAAGCAAAGCTCTTAGCTTATGTAAGCATTGGTATATTTTTTTTAATCTGTTCAGTTTTTTGTTGAATACTGCTCTACAATATTAATTATTTTGAGGGATCCCTGAATTTGTGAGTATAGTTAAGTAAGGTTGCCATATTATGTGTTCAAATCGAAATCTACAATATTTTGGAGGAATATTATTTAAAATAAATATTGCTGACGTAATCACCATCCAGACCCCCAAAAAGGGGGCTAGGCTTTAGTGCTTAATGGGACTTGTATGGCCCCTGATCTGGTAACAGCTAGACAATGAGTACTCTCTAGGCTTTATTGTGTACAATATTATTTATGATGGGGTTTCCAGTTGAGAGCTTGATCCCCTACTTGTCCGTGCAAGGGTAATAAGGCTAATCTTTTTAGGCTTGACAACTTCTAGTCAATAAAAAAAATGAAATTGTAGTAAAAAAAGGTCTATCTAAACCAAAGTTATGTAGGTGGCAATTAATAAATAAAATAAAGGCAGGATGTTTACAAAGTTGTGATGTATGTACTGAGTGTGTATTATGAATCATGGTTTATCTGTACCCAGGGGAAGCCCATGCTGTATCTACCTATCAGAAAAATGAATTAGTCTGCCCCTTGTGTTGTTTCTTTAATATCTATGTATACATTTTCAGGTTAACAATAAAAGAACATGTGATAGCAAGGACGTCTGCCGGCTTCTGGTCAGACCAGACACGCACAATACATGAAGTATGCAACTCTACTCCATTTGTGCTTACCAATGGAAAGTACAGTATTGAGGTGGTGGATGCATTGGCTGCTGAGTTACTTGGTAAGTATGGACATGGGTTTATTCTGCTATTATCAGTGTTTTTACCTCTTCAAATTTAACCCTCCTCCTTTAAAATAAGTTTCCATTTTGCATGTGTATATCACGGTTAATTTATATTTTACTAGCAGCGAATCCCGGCGTTGCTCGGGTTAAAATACATCGCATATTTAGTGGTATAAAAAATATATAAGGATACATTTTTAACAGATATTATAGATTTCTATTTTCGATTTGGTTCTTTTAGTTAAAACAATAACAATAATAACACTCGTACACACGGCTACAGATCAAGCTATACATTTCCAATATAAGCTGATCTCGCATTGTATAGGATTTCCGTACAATGGGAGGTCAGCTTATACTGGAAATGTATAGCTTGATCTGTAGCCGTGTGTACACATTTTGGAACTTTCCAGATCAATCAAAAAAATTAGAACTTTCTCTATCATTTTAAATTGCACTCATTTTAGAACTTTCTAAAACATTCTAAATCGATCATAATAAATTTCACTCATTTTGGAACTTCCTAGATCATTCTAGAAATTTCTAGAACTTTCTCGATCATTCTAAATCGATCATAATAAATTGCACTCATTTTGGAACATTCCAGATCATTCGGGAAATTTCTAGAACGTTCTCGAACATTCTAACTCGATTCGATAAAACTGTTATTAGTTTTGGACATTTTGGAACTTTCTAGATGAAGCCAGAAATTTGTAGAACTTTCTCAAAATATGCTATATCGATTATAATAGTTTGCATTCACTCTAGAATTTTCTAAATCATTCCAGATATTTGTTGAACTTTCTAGTACATTCCAGATCGATTATAACCGTTTTACATATTTTGGAACTTTCCATTCCAGAAATTTTGAGATCTTTTCAGAAGTCCTCATGCGTTAGAAAAGGACAGCAATATATGTTTTAACATTTTCGCCACCCACAACCACCCCCTTCCACCCACCGCGACCAAACTCCCTTACTACCACCTGGAGACCAAGGGGTATTGACCACCCCAACGGGAAGTTGATTGGGGTTGGTGGTGATTGAGAAAACTGCGTATTTACGTACCCACAAAAGCATTTTATATATATTATTAGATTTGTCACTCCTCGAACATAGGTCCTGGCAACATTCCTGATTAAGTACTAATTACATTAAACTAGTTTACACCCTGCATTTGTATCCTCGTTCTCGACGTGTTTAACATTTTCCCTGGATAAAAATTGTCCTATATGTTATTGATGAACCCACATTTGCTTTTATATTATGTTAGGTAGGATTTTAAAAATTCTAAATAGAATCATTATTCTACAGACATGGACGTAATATCAGACAAGTTTGAGCCAATGTCTCCTGGGGTAATTGACCACGTTTGGGGCTTCTTCTCCGGCGTGAGGCAGCGCGGACTGCAGACCATGGAGGAGATGCTCCGCGACGGCTCCTACATCACCGCCATCGGCGAACTGACCAGGAACGACAACGGCGCGCTCAAAATACAACCGCCTAAAGATGGACTACCGCTTTATTTGACCACAGCGACTAAGTCAAGTCTTTTAAAACGACTCGCTAGTTCCAGGGATTTCTTAAAGTAAGTGCTCTTCTGAGAGAGAGAACTTTTTATAGCACTTTTTATCTGATATCGAAACAAAAATATTTTATTCTAATAGACTTCCTAGGCAATAAAAAAAAAGTCTGTCTCTAATAAACTCTTAACGGGTTTTTTCCTCGATGCCGACCGATAGCACTGTACAATACAAGCACACATACACACACACCCCAACACACGCACATTAATTACCTTTTTCTTATTTATATTCTTTTGTGTAAACCGACTTCATTTAAGAAACTATTTTTAATAAAGCATGTACAAAAGTCATATGTTAGTACAAGTTCCTCTCATTATAAGTGGTGGAGCCAGGAGACTCATAGCACAGGGAAACCTAGTTTGAGCTCCTGTTTCCCACAGTTAAGGGTAAACATCAGTTACGAGGCGGGAAAGGGGTACGAACATTTTTGTATGGGAGCTGGCATAGCCACCCGCCGCCATTTTGATTTTTTTTCAATGTCGCGGCGCACGGTGTAAGTGGTATATTTGGGTAGAGGACACTTATACAAACAAAAAATGTTAAGCAATATGGTGACCTAAAGTGTCACGTTTCCGAGATATTTAGAGGTAAAGATCGCCATATGAGAATTACGACAATCATTAAAAATGAACTTATTACGTGTTTATAAGCATTAGATTGTATTCAAATAATAGTTCCCAGGTTGATTTAACTTTTTATTAGAATATAGCAAAACAAAGAGCACGAAAAAACAATATTCATTAATTGGTTACCTACTAAACCGCATCGTAATATTCGCAATAAAACACAATGTTGTCAAGTAGCTCGGATCGTAGTGTTTAACTTGTTTTCCATATCGCCGTTATTAACCAAAAATGTCAATTATTGTAATTTTTGGTTTTTAATTTTTATAATTGTCTTAAAATATCATGTTACCGAGATACTGGAATAGCGATGTATATATAATATGAGACGAATGGCAATAGTTTAAAGTTGATTAAGTACAATTTATGTTCTTGTTTTTAAGCAATAGTGGTCAAATAATATTGCATCATCATCAAAAATATATTAAAACACATAATAGAAACAAGCCTGACCTTAAACCTTTAAATAAAAGGTTTTTTTAAAACTACTTAGGTAGCAAACAAACATACGGCCCGCCTGATTGTAAGCGAAGAAAGCTCCTTTGAGACCGCATAGTTTGAAACTATTTTGGTTCACCAACAACAATGTGTAAGGATGGACTCCCCGTCAATGGTGAGACTTGCGATGGTAGAAGGTAGCCGTGGGCATCAGGTTAAACAATTCTACAGAACACTTTCCGTTGTACAAGCGGTAGAACACACATAAGGAGGTAAAGTCTCTCCTCAGATTGAGGGGCCCTAAGCCGCTTCTGAGCTCGGGATCGTGGACAATTCTAATGGCATATAAGGCCGGACTTGCGACTTATCTATGCCCCGATGTGAAGTACTGCTTCGCTCTGTTGAGCATTTCGAGTTTTTTGGATGCTAGCTTAACCTTGTCTTCTAGACAGCCTATTGACGTCGTTAGAAATGTCGATGCCGAGGATCCCGATGCTTTCACTGATGTCCGTGTTCTGGAATTGTGAAGCCACAACAAATGGGGTTTTCTTAGCGTGAACGCGCAGACTTGGGTCTTAGTGGGGTTGAAATGGACTAGTTTTAGTCGACCGTGTCCAAGTGGGTGGGTCGGAAGTCAGGGTGGGGCGGTACATGAAGTACCTGGGCCTCACCTTAGACAGTCGCTGGGGCTTTGAAGAGCATTTTTATCGCCTCGTCCCCCGGATCGAAAGGGTAGCGGATGCCATGCATAGACTGCTACCCAATCTCGGGGGACCGAGAGAGGAAGTACGCCGCCTCTATGCGGGGGTCATACGATCCGTAGCCCTGTACGGGGCGCCTGTATGGGCGAAAAGGCTAGCCATCCGACGCTGTAGAACGAAAATCTACAGCGTCCAGCGAAGGATGACGCTACGGATCGTACGAGGATACCGCACAGTATCCTTTGAGGCGGCGACAATTCTGGCTCGCTTTCCGCTACTTGATATTCTGGCGGACATGGATGCGAGGGTCTATGACCGGATTCGCATCGTCCGTCAGAGCGGTGGAGGCGACCCAGAAGAGGCGATCAAACGGCAGGAACGAATTATCGCGTTCGCGACGTGGCGCGCGGGGCTCCGAGGAGCGGTATGCGCGCAAACGCGTCGTTGGAGCAGTCCTGCCGGTCTTCGAGGCCTGGATGCAGCGACAAGGTGGACGACTCACCTACAGGCTCACACAGGTACTCACCCACCGGGCACGGGTGCTTCGGTGATTATCTGTGTAAGATCGGACGTGAGGCGACGGTGGCCTACTTCCACTGCGGTGGAAGCGGCCAGGATTCCGCATCGCACACGCTCGCAGTGTGCACTGCGTGGGAACCCGAGCGGCGGATCCTGGTCAGCCTGATCGGGCGGAATCTCTCCCTGCCAGCAGTCGTGTCGGCGATGCTGAGCGGGGATACAGCGTGGAGGGCCGTAGCCTCCTTCTGTGGGACCGTAATGGTCCAGAAGGAGGCTGCTGAGCGGGATCGGGAGAGGGCCGATCCCGCTCGGAGACGACGCCGCCGAGGCGCAGATGTGCCTCGTGGCGGTCCTCCTGCTCTGTAGCTTGGGCTTAGAATAACAGCTACGTGTTCCCCTGCCTGTCGTTAAAGGTGACTAAACGGGGCCTTTGGGGTCGTGGGCAATCAGGGCGGGGGCCCTGGGGGCCCTGTGCGTCCAGAAGCGACCCCAAGGAGGACGATGAGTCGATGTGGTCACGACTCATCGTGCGAAGGCACAGCGAGGGTGTCAAAGCGCCATCAAAGCGCCGCGCTTGGAGGGGTGAGCAGGTACGCGTTCAACACGAGAGCCCGCCCCCCTCTCTATAGCGCAGATGACGACCACCGTGGTTTTAGCCGGTAAAAGTCCGGCATAACCTGGCCGCTACCCCCGGGGCGGTCGGGTATCCTATGAGGATTTCCCCACAAAAAAAAAGGTTTAGTCGACCGTTATCGGAGACACTAGTTAGTGTGCTCTCGATTTCATACACAAGCCGTTCGCGGCTTTCCTCCACCACGAAACGAGGAATATTTGCAATGAGCGTCCTCTGTACAATGAATGCCGTCAATAGACAGCATTTCATTGATATGCAGCAGGAACAGTGTTGGGGACAGTACAGACCCTTGCGGGACGCCAGCATTTATATCTCTCAGCTCTTATGCATCTGCTGGACAGAAAATTGGCGACCCATTGGCATAGTCCCTTGGGAAGCCCATATGCTGGTAACTTCGTTAGAAGACACCGGTGCCATTGTGTGCACGTGAGCAGTCTTCCACGAAGACGGGACTTTCATTTAGGTGGCTACGGTAACCGCTTACCATCAGGCGGGCCGTATGCTTGTTTACCG
>OX596247.1:2039917-2068851 GCA_951394255.1 Polyploca ridens
CCCAGATGGCCGTGTGTGAAGAAATATCTGAACTAAGCAGAATTTTACCATGTTGACGTTATGTGATAAACTACATTCTTTCCAATACTTTTTTTAACATCTCTTGCGGATATCGTTTGGCAATTTTAATCTGCAGACAAAAAAGTATGAAGCAAACAGTCTGTTACGTCATTTATAACAATATTAAATAGTGCTGGACCAAGATGAGAACCTTGCGGCACTCCTAAATTGATTTTATAGCGGATGACTGATATCCATTTACCACAGCATAGAATAACTTATTGAACAGATATAATCTGAACCAATAATTAAGAAGAGGCCCCGTGATCTGATACATAAACTTCCGTATTAGTAACTCAAGGGAGACTCTATCAAAAGCCTTCTTGAAATCCGTATATACAGCATCAAAGTCAAAATCGTGTATTGCGTCCTCTAAACTAGGCACCCAGACACAGAACAAACATACAATAGCGTGTGAAAAACTAGTATATCAGGGCTTGTAAGTTTTCGGAAATAGGGCCCCGGTGGACATTGTTAGGTGATGACATAGTGCTTGTCAAAAGATATGCACTTTTTACTTTTTATTGGCCTGTGTTTGACAGCAATCTCACCATGGTAAGTGATGATGCGGCCGAAGGTGGTAAGCAAACAAAGCCTAGAAGGAACTGGCTCTCAAGTGCAGCTGTCGGAACACACCGAAAGGTGCTTGGCGACAGATTTTCAAGTCGAGGGTGGTAGCCAGCCAGGCGGGTACTACAAAGTACCCTACCACCGTGCTATGGTTTTCTCACGATGTTTTCCTTCACAAAGCTCAAGCTCATTATAGGAATCGAACCCGGGACCCTCGTTTCGGTATCCGATATATTATGGTGGACCATATCATGAATAGGTAGGCTAGAAATGCATTAAAGCCGTCGTCGGTACGGTAGCTGCTCCGATAGCATGGACATAAATGCCGGCTTCCCGCAAGGCTCTGTGCTGTCCCCAACACTATTCCTTCTGCATATCAATGATATGCTGTCTATCGACGGCATTAATTGCTATGCGGACGACAGTACAGGGGACGCTCATTACACGGGCCGTGCAAATATCCCTCGTTCCGAGGTGGAGGAAAGCCGCGAACGGCTGGTGTCTGAAATCGAGAGTACACTAACTTGTGTCTCCGATTGGGGTCGACTAAACCTAGTCCATTTCAACCCCACCAAGACTCAAGCCTGCGCGTTCACCGCTAAGAAAACCCCATGGTCTGTGGCTCCACAATTCTAGAACACTTCCTTGAACATCAGTCAAAGCATCGGGATCCTTGGCGTCGACATCTCCAGCGACGTTATTATGGTTAGTAGCCATTGATGTTCGGCACTGAAGGGCAGGTTTGTTTCGAACAGAACGCAGATCAAAGAAGCTGGCGCGCCTGCAGTTCGCGTGCGGCAGGCGCGGGCCGCACTGCCTGTACGCGCGCGCGCTGTTCAGCATGCGCACGCGCGCGCCGCGCGTGTGGATCCACCTGATGTTCCTGGCGCTGCAGGCGCGCCACCACGCCGCGCTCTCCTCGCGCGACCCCACCGTCGCCAGCCTCAAGCACTGCTGGGACATACTCAAGTGCGAGAACAAGACCTTCCTCACGCTCGTCACCAGCGCCTTCCCAGGCCTCAAGGTCAGTCTGAAGTACGGTGCGGTACGGTGCGTATCACCTCACCTCATAAATAGTAGTCATAATCTCTGCATTTATTAAGATAAAATCAATAACTAACATTTCTTTAATGTAGGCCAATCGGTATTTTTTTCTATATGGGACCAATAGGCTACTTTCCTGAAAAAAACTAATTAGTCCGTCATTCACATTATCAAAAAATATTAGACACGTATTTTTTCTTTTTTCAATTAAACAAAAAAATACGAAGATATCGTGTGTTGAAGTGAATCACGGTGTGGTACACTTTTTAGGAACAAGTGACGTCACGAGCCCCCACTCCCGAACTTAGTCCCGCTTTATCTTCGTCAATTGTTAATGATTTGGTAAAGCAAAAAATACGTGTCCAATATTATTTAATAATCTAACTGACGGACTAATTAGAATTATTATATTTTTGCCCAGGCAACATCCCTATTGTGATTAGAGCACTACAAAAGTCAGAAATGTGAGTCAAAATCAGACAGCGTCGATAACGCTCTATACAAATTGATACAAGAATGTGACGTCACGAAAAAACATGTAATTTGTCATTTTGGTGGTGAACAACTGCGTTTAAATACATAGTTGCCATACAATGTCATTTTTATTGAGGCGTAACGTAAGAGAAGTTCTGAAAGTAGCTTTCAATTTCATCATCAGCCTATAATGTTCCACTGCTGAGCACAAGCCTCCTTTCGCAAATGAGGGTGAAAGGAAATGAGCAATGATCCACCACGCGTGCCCACTGCGGATCGGTGGAGGTAGGCTAGTGGTCAACGTACTGTTGGAATTTTTCAAGCCGCCTAGGAGGCTTCCAACTAGCTTAACGACTATCACAATTAAGTGATAACCTGGACCAACGGCTTTACGTGCCTTCCGAAGCACGGAAACGCTCGATTTGAAATACCACTAGGCGGTCACCCATCCAGGTACCGGCCACGACTAACGATAACGATTAAGAACGGCTAATCATGCTACACCACGAGCACTTAAATTTATTTTTAGATATAGAAAAATAACCTAACAGACTTTGCATTGGTCTTTTTTTTTTTTCAATTTGCTGTTTTCCAATCCGTACTCAACATGACATGAGTGATCATCCCAATGAACGTCCAGGAACAAGAGATGCTCCTAAACGAGTTGCGAGCGGCGGGTTTCTTCGACGTGTTCGAGCTGAACAGCCGGCGGGTGGACGGCGTGGCGGTGCCGCCCACGCAGGCCACGTGGGGCTGCTTCCTGTGCAACCACCCCGAGCGCGCCGTGGGCTTCCTGGCCGCCGACGGCCAGCCCGTCATCGAGGGACAGCTCAAGGAGAAGAAGGGCCGCTGGAGGCTCTTCCGCCGGTGGCGGACCAGGTACTTCACCTTGTCCGGCGCGCATCTCTCCTGTAAAGGCTCCGTGAGTATTTGACAATTTTAAGTTTTTGGTGCTTTCTCACACTTATATTGAAGCAATTAAATTTAGAACGTGAAAAGTTTTTCTTTTTCATAAACACATTCTATTCTTAAGACTTGTTTTGTTTGATGTTTTGATTCTTCTTTGTTTGACCGCAATCTCATGGTAAGTGATGAAATGGTCGAAGGTGATAAGCACGATTAGCTGGACTGGGAAAGTACTGCCAAATAACTTTGTTGTGTATAGTTGTGTTCCTGTGTGTGAGTTAGGTCGTCAGAGTTCATTGGGCAGGGAGAAAGGTCGGTAACGCGTGAGTGATGCTTCGTGTGTTGCAAGCGTCCATATAACTACGTGAACCGCTTACCATCAAGCGGGCTGTATGCTTGTTTACCGATGTAGTCGTATAAAAAAAAAGAACACAAAGCCGGAAACCTCCTTTTTTTCCTTCTAGGAAAGAAAGGAGGACGGAAGGAAAGGATTCTTATTCGATATAATACAGGCCTTGGAATTGTTCCCCCTTATTACAAAAGAAGGTTTTAAGAACGTTTAGTCGCTCCGTCACTTTCTAACTCATATAACAAACAAAGACGAGGCAATTTTATAATTTGGGTTTGCTTTAAACCATGTTTTGTAATCAGGGGGGGTTAGGTTTTTGATTTCCTGTATAGATCTGGTTGGATCATAATCTCATCATGGAATTAATTTAGTCTTTTATTTTTACAACAGAGTGGCGGTGAAAGCATAGACCTCAATCAAATCCGTTCAGTAAAAGTATCGCGCGGCGCTCGCAATATACCTAAAGCGTTCGAGATATTCACTGGTGACCAGACCCTGATCTTGAAACCGAAGGACGGGAAAAACGCCGAGGAATGGGTGCAGTGCTTAAGTATCGCCGTCGCACACTCTCAAGCTAGAGATGCGCCAGCTAAGGCCAATAGCTTGCCAGCCAGGGGACTCACGCTCAAGAGTTTCTGAGGTAAGTGTACCAAGATGATGTTAGTGTAGATATTTTGTTGTACAAAGTATTTATATACCTGAAACAAATTGAATAATTAACGAGTAATTAAAATATATGACAACGTAGTTGGATTGGAATGTTTTGATACTTAATACATTGAATAAATTATAAATATTGTGATTGTACTTAAACATAAAAAAAATTCAAACTATGAAATGTGAAAATAATTCTATTGTATTCGTATACATATTATAGGACTCTGTGCACATAATCACAGAGCTTAAAGTCGTTTACAAGATAAATTTCCTGCCAATTGCCCTAAAGATCTCATATTTTCCGAATAAAGAGAAAAATAAACAAATCTTAGCTTTGTAGACCATGTACTTAAAGGTTGTCGCATAAAATGACATAGTGACTGACAAAAAGACTTGCGCGGAAATGTTTTGCATTTTATATTGTAGTTTAGTAGGTTTTAGTCGGGTTTAACCGTTTCAAAATATAATATTTTGTAATTTTAGACAAGTATTGCTGGTTCATTGCATAAGTAGAGACAAAAGATACACAGATTATTAAGTAAGCAAAATATTCAATCAGGGCCGGGTATCATTGAAAAATGAATCTTCTTCTATGCACACAAGGTGCAAAATGAAAAACAATAAAGGCATTTGAAGATTTTGGCTTACTTTTCGGGTGCTATTTTGAGTTTTCTTGAAAATAGCGGCGCACTATTAAACCTATATACATCGATTGGGGACACTCATACGAAAAAAAAATTACGTGGGTGTCTATGTCCTAAAATGTCACGTTACAGAGTTATTTGCAAAAAAAGATCGATTTTTGACAAATATTCTAACCATGAAAAATTACTTATTAAACGATTGTACGCATTCTATAGTGCTAGAATACATTGATTTATTATATACCATATATGCGCCATTTAAAAAAAATAAACAAAATGTCGCCTGATGGGTATGCCAGGCTCCGAAAAAAATCTTCCAACTCCTTTATGCGTACTTAAACTGATTATATATATGTACAGAACCAGCTCTCTGTATATATTTGTGTGAAACACAGTCCCGATAAGTCAGTCAATTTAGATGAAATGCTCATAACGTTATAACATATGTGATATAGCATCAATCACATTCCTATGTATAAGTCATGTATAACTAATGGTTGTTCTATGAGGTTTCTGAAATCTTGCGTCCATTACTTTAGGAATAAATACGGAATGCTTACAGTAACACTGCCCATTACAATTGCGACCTTATATCAACATGTTAAAGTTGAAAATTGTATACAATTAAGTGTTACTTAGTATGTTACTTATTCTACGCATTGTTTTATTTGTGACTAGAGATTATAAAATAATCCGCTCATCTCTTCCTTTTTGTATATTAACTCTTTCTTTTATCTTTTCATATCTAAGATGACAGATAAGATTTTTTCTTACTAAAATGTTTCGGATGTATTTTTTATTATCTCTCTGAATTATAAGAATTAATATTAATTTATTTGATAATGTGATAAATGTTTTGTTATATTGGGCTTAAAGTACAATGAAATTATACAATTCGTTTTTAAGTTTTACTTAATTAATTATAGTTTTTTATTAATCTTTCAATGTACATGCAGTTTTTACTTTTTATTAAAAATATCGTCGAGTAATAAATTAGAGTTAAGAGTTCTTTTAATATTATCATAATATGAGTTTGACAATTGTATATCAGTTTTTATGTGTATTTTGATTGATTTATTGTTATTATTATAAGGTTTGACAATTTGAGATTTTATTAAAGGCAGAAGACTGAAAGCTGGTCATTGCTACTTAGTACCCTTTTCTTGACAAGTTGGTTGCTTGAATAAATGTATGAAAGTCTATGGTAGTCGTGCTTGACCCGCATGATAAGAAAAGGTACCTTAATTTGTTATATTACGTGAATTATATTAGAGTATATTACATTCAAAAGAGTACTTAACGTGTATTATTGTGCGAGGCAACATTTTGTGATTCAAAATTAACATTCCCGTCCGTGTTTCGCGATAATAATCAAATTATTATTTTGGTCTCAGTTATAAATGGTTGTATCAATAAGAATGACATTAGTATAAGTTAATTATTAGTTGTTTGACGAACTTTAATTTTAAATGTAAATCATATATTTAAGAAATAAAGTTCAAACACAATTGACAATTTTCTTTTTACAATTTCTTTTAAATATTAGTCATTGTAATAATATGAATTTATTTATTTCATAAACTTGCCATTACGCATTTCAAAAATTTAATCTTACATTTTAGTACAGTATTACCCAACTTATATGGCGCGTCGTGAATCTTCGTTCGCACAGAAAAGAAAGTATGGCCCCGAAGATTAACAAAAGAATGCTTAAACCTTACAATGAACCTTAGATCACTACTATAAAGTTAATAATACACTGCAGCTGTTAGTTCCGTCTCACTCGCAAGTCACGCCTCTCCGCACGGCGCGCGCTAACATGGCGGCAGCTGCCGACCAATAGCGTTTCCCGCATTTTGAAAATGTATCTTCTGCTGCGCAGTACATCGGTAAGCCAGCAAATGCAACCTTCCGAACCGGTATTAGAGTATAAGAGTCAGACTTTTCATAAATGCCTGCGAAGGTCTATTTGAATAAATGATTTTGAATTTGAATTTGCCATATTGATTGGGTACTACTGTAATACAAAATGATTTTTAAGGAGTGGAAGTACTCAACGATGTGAACAACTTTTACTTTAGGACAAACTCTGACTGAATAAGCAAACAAATATCAGTTACTTCATACATTTTAGCTAATTTCAACTTAAGTTCAATGCTGATGGTTCTGATTTTTTTGCGGTCCCATATGTTTATGTAATTCTTTTAATAACTGATACTATCACCAAACAAACAGTGTTCAATATCTTACTAATGATTCATTGCATCTTATGCTTGTGCCTTTTGAAATGTTATTTATATGATAAATATATTCTAGCAATTGCTATTGTAGTAATAGGCCTATATTGAGGTGTTGCACAATTTATTATGTTCTTCGGTGAAAATATAACGTCCAGCAGTAGTATGCATTATCGTAAGTCTGCGTCAACTCTGATTTTGAGTAAAGATATTATCACGCAGTTGTACCAAATGCAATCGCAAAGTTTTGCCAACAAAGACTTAACATTATATTCATTCATAAAAGAATCTGACCGTATGCGTCTTTGCACATTATAAGAAAATTTCTTGTGTCTTATCAGACATGTCTTATAAGACATTCAGTCGCACTGGTTGTTATATGAGACCGTGCGTTATAAGAAATGTCGGATCAGACACGCCCATACCTTTTATGTCTTGTGTTGACAAGACACAAGAAATTTTCTTAGTGTGCAAAGGCGCTAAGTGTGTATCCCAGTTTATCAATTCATAATTTCTCTAGCTTATTTCAAATGAATACATATTATAATACTACCCGTTCGCGATAAGTTGAGTTTGAGCGCGGTGACGTCACAGTCGCGTTGTGCAGGTCGGTTAACCTGCACAACGCGACTGTGACGTCACCGCGCACGTTCATAGTACTCGCACTCATGCAATTTCACGATACAGATTGCTTCTAATCAGTCAGTCAACTCTTAACTGACGAATGCATTAAATACCACTCTATATTTATAAGCAGTAGCAAAAGTAAAACAACTTCTCATAAGCTTGACCGCGCGCGAAAGAGATTTTTCATGGTGCGAATGCAGTGCGACGTGACGCCGCGCGCTTATTCACATACACTACACAAGCGCAACGTGTAAATGTGTTGAACGTGCCAGCTTTAGTTAAGGCGCGGACTGACTACGATTTTGACAGGACTCGTTCTTCACTGGAATAGGGTTGAAAATGGTAAATCATAAATGTGTCAACTCTATGAAATGGACTGTTATTTACGGGTTTTCTTTAGATTATACAGAATATACGCATTAAATTGAATAAGTGTCCGGTTAACATTCTAATATAATTCTGTATCTTATAAATTATTAAAAATAAAATTGTTGTCATCGCTGAAAATACGGAGAATTTCGACGCGAAAGATTTTTTTAGACGTAACTTAGGATTTTTTTATTGGGAATATCAAAGCACTTTTTAATATTCTATTCGGTTAACATTTTTCTCAAAACCCTCTTCTATCCACAGTATTTTTTTGTGTTAGGTATTTCATTGCGTTACGTCATACTCGACTCTCAAAGAAACCCATTTTTGAGATTTGAGCTTAGACCCGGCCTTAATCGACCTGTGTAGTACAAAATGGGCACCATTGGGGAAGTACAGGGGAAACGGGCGGCGGAGCGCGGGTCTCAACTTATCGCGCACGTGCATGCTTAAATGGTAATTATCCCGCCGTTTTGATATAGACAAAATTGAGTTGTTTAAATTTCTTTATTTTCTCGTAACATAAATAATTTCTTCACCTTTTTAACCCTCTTGATAACAGTTGCCAAAATATTAATAATAATTCCCATTATGTAAGGCCTTTCATTGTACAGAAATATAATAAATTAATGTCATGTGGATAGACTTGATTAAGTTTAATTATACCTTGAAGACACTTATGAACTTGGTGCTACATAATAATAAATATTGTACCTTAATTTTGTGAATAGCGCTTCCAGTTGTTATATTTTATAGAACCCACGAATAAATAGACAAATTGAAAATGGCGATTATTCTGTTTGCATCTCGTTCGCACACTACCTCGAGTGAGTGAGACGCAACTAGTTTCGCCGCCATTCACAGTAACTCTAAAGTTCGCGGAATAAACTTGGGCATGAGTAACGAGACAAATATAAATATTGTTATATCGATTGCTTTAAAATATACACGCGTTTTGGCTCTTGTACTTAAAACTGCCTTATTTATTAGTAAATAAATAATTCTGTTTGTATCTCATGATGTTTTATTTCATAACAATTTGATCAGCAATAAACAGTAAATTAAATATACTTTATTCGTAAATAAAATCTTTGGACTGTTACAATTTTATTGTAATTGTCATCAAGTTGATTAATTTAAATGACTTCTCCTAGTTTCATAGCTACCAATTGTCTCCTAAAACCAGCATTAGGTTGTATAGCAGGCCTTTTTAACTTTACTAAATTAAATGCATCTTCAAAAGTCATACTTTCATATTGCATGAGATAAGCAATAGCTACAGTTGATGTGCGAGACACACCTGCATTGCAATGTACTAGAACATTCTCATTACATTCTATATTACGTCTTAAATACGGCAAACTTTCTATTAACATAGATTTTACATCAGTTTCAGGCAAATCTAAGCATGGTATGTATTTTCTGTCTACGTTTATATCAACATTTATACCTAGACTAAGAACATGTTTAATATTGTAAGTTTGTATAACATTATTAACAGCACAATCTTGGGAACCTATGTACAAATGATTTACAATTAAAACAGGTATATTATCTGGTTTTGTGTCAACAATAAACCCATAAGTATTTGGAGTTAATGTCTTATTTTCACTATTTTTACTTTCAACAAATCTTTGTCCATCAACATTAGTAACCACAGTTTCTGTTCCTTTCAATTTGTCCTTCTGTTTCTTTAGCTCACTTAAAAAACTCATTTTTCTTGATTAAATCAAGTCAAAACACTATGAATCTTAATCCTATTGTCACTGAGTCTCATTCACTATCACTGCCTTCACTATCTTCTATCTTACCCTTTTCTTCATCAGATTTATAGACTAAATCCTCAGGGTTGTATTCCACATTGCATAAATATAGACCTTCTGGAGGACAGTTTTGTATGAAGTTATGCCAGGAGTTTTTAGATGGAATCTGCAGCATCACCTTTATTTCTTCTGGAGGCAGTTTTCCTATTGCAACACTTTTTAGCGTTCCTATCATACGGCGGATCTGAAATAAGAGTTATAGTGGATTTTTAATTTGTCATGGATTTAAGTAACAATGGTGCTGATTCTGTTGTTTACAACTAAACTAATTTTAATCTCACTATGTCTCTTTCTAACAATGAAAATAAAAAAATATTTAAGAAATTTAGTCCTGTCAAATTAGTCCAATGCTTGTTTTCAATATAAATTTTGTCGCCATCTATCGCGGTTACGTCTAAATACCCGCAAATGAAGACGGCAAAGATTAATTTGACAGCTTTAAATATTATATTCTATACTTTTTCAATAATGTTCGTAAGAAAGAGATGAGATGTGACTAAAATTAGTTTAGTGTGATTTACAACAGAATCGGCACCATTATCAACTTTTGTACCCACAATATCTTTTGTACACACTCATCTGGAGGCGACCCTAATCATTGATCAGGGTAGGGCGAGATTGCCTTTTGGTAACCTTCCGTTGACGCGTTGTATTGTATTTTTCACTTTTAGCTTTTTGGCGCCTTGCTCTACCCTCGGGCAAGTGCTGCATTAATCCCACCATGCTAAAATTATACATTTTAAGTACCTGATTATGAACAAAACCCCTTCCTTTAATCTCAATATCCCAGTAATCAAACGCACTGTCCTGGTTGATGGAGTAGCTGGTCAGGAGTGGTCTCCCGGGCCTCACGTCTAATGAGAGGATTTGTCTACGATTGTGCTTGAGCTGTCTCTCTTTGTTGAACTTCTTGAATGTTGTGAAGTCATGATAGCCTATGAAGTATTTTGCACCTTCTTTAAACTTTTCTATGTCAAATTCTGGTAACCTGTAATGAGGTTTTAATCATTTAAATAAAACTTTTTATTGCCATTTAGTACACACTAAAAATAAGTGAATAGATAGGAACTTTTGGCAGAAACATGCAAGTTTGATCAATATCCTGTCGCTTTTTAAACATATACTTTCGGGGATAGTAAGCTCTCCCGCAAGTTGAAGATAGGAAGTCATAACATGTTACCTAGTAAAGTGACATCTCCTCCACTCTTCAACTGGTATGTAGGATGCTATCGATTGAGTCTCTGGTAAGCTTTGTTTTAATACTGCCAATCTGAAACATGCCTCTATTATTTTGATGTGTACTTATTTAACAGTTGACTCTTGGTTCCTGGAATTCTATTTTTTCATATGTATTATAGGATGTGCATTCCATCCACAAACCAACAACAACAGGTTTAGCAACAATAAAGTCATGATGTTAGTAATATTTGTCAGTGTTACAGCTGTATCTGGGGATGGCTACACATGCATATATCCAATTTTTTATATACAATTAAGGTGGCAAACAAGCATACGGCCCGCCTGATGGTAAGCGGTTACCGTAGCCTATGCATAATATTTATCATATTTGATTTGCTACAAAAAGTATAGTCTGTCAATAATATAATTACCTAAACAAATATGTCCTAGAGGTGGCCAGATACCTTGCATTAAAATTATCCGACACCCTTATACATTTTTTCACATGTATACTTGTCTGGTTCTTGTAGAAGAACCTGTTCATCTGATAAGCAATTATGTCAGGGGTGTATATATTGGAGCCAAATCTATCTAGATCAAAGTGTGCGCTGGTGTTCAACGCATGGACTCCCGCATCTGTACTGTAACCAAATATAATTAGTAAACACATTGACATTATTTTGTGCCTCTGGTACAAATTTGCTTATGGCAAAATGAGGGAACCTACATATCCATAGGTATGTGATCACCACATCAATAGCTCCACATGGTAAATGGTAGCATGTATTGGAATTTATATTGGCTGTTAACAATGATGACCTAAAGTCAGCAATTATAATTTAAAATCTAAAAAAATAATAGATTAACTTACCGGCTGGATAGGGATAGATTAGGATAGTTTAGGGATCTTAGCCTCAGCAGGGCTATTTCCATCATACCTTGTACACTTCCAGGATCGGGATAGTTTCGACCAGACCTCAACCATAATTTTTCTGAAGATCTGTGATTAAAATATGTTTTTTAACCCAATGCCACAGATTGACAAGCAGGCCACCTGCTATGTGGATAGCGCTGCCTATGGGCATTTGGTCCAAGAGAACACCAGAGAAATAATTGCAGGCCAGTAAAGAATCACTAAGCAATAATATCATTAGTAATATATTCTAACAAACCTAAACGCTGTTCCTATGTAGGAAAAGAATGTCAAGTATCTAGCTTTCATTCTAAAGTATTTGTGTGTATTGTCATCATTTAATTTATAAACTAACTTTCGAAGTTTCCAGTATTACAAACGAAAATTTTAATGATGATTGTTGCCGTATTGTTGCTTTGATTGAATGAGTTTTTAGGTTAGCTGTCACTGTCTGTCAGCTGCACAGACCATAGAAGCCATCAGCTGATGATCAGCTGCCAGCACCTGCACTTTTTCAAAATAAAATCAAATCAAAATACTTTATTTGTACTTTTTTTCCGTTACAAGAAGGTATTTTCTATTCCGTTAAGTTGGTGCGTTTATTTTATAGGGGTAGGTACTAAATTGCTTACTACATACTGTTGGAGAACTTTTTGTAAAAAGATAAAGTTAGTATGTGTGCAGAACAAGTAATTTATTAATCACTGCAATTTTGCGGAACACTGCTACAAAATTCAATTCAATTCTTATTTATAGCTTTTGCTGAAATGCCACCACAACTTCGCCAACAAAATAATGTAACAAAATCCTGAACGAAAATTACTTTCACCTCTGACATTTGTCTCCATCCTACTCGCACACGTCACTCGCACAGTTGAAAAATGGCTCAACGGACGTGGCATATGTTTACTGTGATAACACTAATATTTACAGTTTTATCACTAGTCAACGATGTTTTAACAACAACGACGGCGCCATGGTACGAGAACCTACCAGCGGTGACTATGGATTACAAGGTGCACATCGATGCGGGCAAAGAAGACTGTTACTTTCAATACGTCCAGCCGGGCGCAACATTTTACGCGAGCTATCAGGTAATTAGCGTGAATTTTTCCAATTGAAGCATATGCTACGCTTTCCCTTATCTCTGCCGATCGTTTCGGTCGCAAAAAACCTTAATTGGCTGTTAAATATTCTTGTAAAACTCAAACCAAATGTGATCATGTTTGTACGATTTTGTATTTATTTAAATGAGCTAGTAACCAGCCAATCCGGTTCTTCACCATGCTTATCTGTCTGTCACCTATATCTATCGAATGAAGTTTCACTTATCTTTTCATGCATTTCACATGTATATAAAGAGATAAAGACTTGTTATTAAACTAATTAATATTAATAATATTTTATATAACTTTCTAAACTGTATTGCAATCATACTAGCAACCTATTAGACGATAACAAAACCGCATTTTGTCTATGGTGCTTAAAATATCATCACATCTTTCCTTACAGGTGTTAAAAGGTGGCGATGGGATGTGTGGTTTTGCAGTCCGTCATCCGAATGGTCAAATAGTCCATCCGTACGAATGGCGACAGAGTGCAGAGTATGCCGACCAGACATCTACAGGAGGCTACTATTCTGTGTGCATTGACAACCAGTTCTCCAGGTTTGCTGGGAAGCTGGTCAACTTGTATCTATCCGTTATCAGATATGATATGTGGGAGAAGTATGCGAAGGAAGTAGAAGAACTTGATATGAATATAAAGAATTTTACAGTGAGTTTTGTTTCATTTTACTGCATGCATTATTCCATTTTTAAACAAGGAAAATTATCAAAATGTTTTACCTAATTTAATTCATAATTGAGAATCTCATATTAATTTAGTAAGTGTATACCTCTAATATTTTTTTTTGTTTTTACAGACATCAATTCAATTTGTAGAGCGGAATATAAATGATATATTGCAATACCAATACCACTCCAGAGCAAGGGAATCCAGGGACTATAACTTGTTAATGGACAACAATACCTATGTTCTAAGGTAATTATAGTTGATAAAAAATTATCTCTTTATACCAATGAAATATTAGTTATGTTAGTAGTAGTAGTTTATTCGTCCATTCATTCAGCCTTTTCATATTAGGTGTGACAACAAAGCCACTTTCCTTTTTTTAAAGTACCTTTGAAATGACTTACCAATGTTATATCTATGTTATATCTATCTATCTATCAATGTTACCTTTCAGCCGTATAAATACCTCAACTGAATTCTTGATAAAATGCAAGGCTTTTCATGGGTTTTAAAAATTCATGTACTTATAGTGAATAAAGCATTTCTTTTAAGAAATATCAGATTACTCTCATTGGATGTATCACTTTTTAAGCAAAGTGTGTTTTCTTTTTTCCAGGTGGTCCCTGATTCAAATCCTGGCAGTTGCAGCAACAGGGTCGCTGCAAGTTTATTTTGTAAGAAAATTGTTTGAGGTCAAAGACAACTCATCAAAAACGAGAATCTGATTGATGTACACATTAAATTTTAATAATACTTAACATTCTCAACCAGGGTCTAAGAATTGTTATCTCTTTCCTAGCAACTACTTGACTGAATCTTTCATTCCAAAACATGGCGAATATTCACTCGAATAAGCATTTTATAAATCTTATCATTGAAATATCATATTATTTTATATGGAAAGTATTAAATATTGAAATGTAAGAGAGTTTTATCTTACAGCTTGTTGACTTTACGCACAAAATTAACCCATTTGAATCTTATTATGTGCAAGTTTCAGCCAAATGTTTTTTTATCTGTTGCGGCTTTTTCGCAGAACCAAACAAGATCTCTTTGTTTTTTATTTCTTTATTAATTTTAAGCTTGTTTTCTTTTGATATTTCTTTTTACTGAAATCGTAATTTAAGAATAAATCAGTTTTTTTTTTAAGTACAATGAAGATTTAGAAAGTTTTACTCTCACTGTCCACTATTGAGCACAAATAAGATGATGGCAGAAGTGAATCTGGATATTTTGTAACTATATATTTCTTTGCTTAGAATAATATTCTATTGGAAATAATTTATAAGACAATAATAAATGTTTTTTATTTATTATTTTCTGAGTTTCAATTATTTCCAAAAGGATTAAAATTATGAGATTAACTTTTCGTATGATAAAAGACATTTATCATAACTATTTTTGATAAGATTTGAACTTATTTTACAATTTATTTGCTAACTAGATGCGCGTTTTATATTTTTTTATTTATTTAATAATCTGTAGACAGAGTGTATTTTAAAATGTTTAATGCTTGAAATATAATGTATGTTTGACCAACATGTAACAAACTGAATTACAAAGTAATTAAGGTTAATTTTCTTTCATTCCACTATCTACCTATTAACTTATTTTACGTCAATTTTGGAAAATTCTCTAAGTGCGTGTGTTAAATCCATGCCTCTTTCGCCAACAAACTGTGTTGTGCAGTTGGGAAATTGTATCTACCTATGATTTGTGTTTACTGTTGCGTAACAGACAAATCATACAAAGATAAATAAAATCTTAATTCAAGATTTAGTTACGACGTTAACCCCCTAAAACATGGTTTAAAGCAAACACAGGTTTTATCATAGCCTAGTCTCTTTTTTATATGAGTTTAGAAAGTAACTGAGTGACTGACTGGTTTTACTAACCATAAGGGAGTACGAGTTCGATTATCTACGTCAAACTAATCCTTAGTTAAAAAAAATGTCACAATCTAGTCACAATGTTGCAAGCGTCCATATCCTACGGTAACCGCTTACCATCAGGCGTATGCTTGTTTTCAACAGTTGTATAAAAAAAACCTCTTTCGTTTTTAATACATAACTATAACAAATTATAAAAGAGCAGTCTTCTTCGCGCAAGCTATTTTCAATCGGTTCCCCCAGCGATTTGTGACTTGTTTTTGAAACAATAACTTGTCGCCGCGCACTCCACGGGCTTTACTTCTTGCGTAAAGTGCGTTTAATAACGAACATCTTCCAATACAACGAATAAGACGAATTGGTAGATGACCATAGACATCCTCGAATCATATCACGCACCATGGATATCCTCGGATCATATCACGGACCATGGACACACTTGGATCATATCATGGACCATGGACATCCTTGGATCATATCACGGACCATGGACATACTTGGATCATATCACGGACCATGGACATACTTGGATCATATCAAGGACCATGGACATCCTTGGATCATATTATTGTTGAAGAGAATAAACCTCAAGCAAGGGGGAAACAAAAACACCATTTTAATATAATATAATTGTATTTGATTACTATAAACAAGTCCCAACGACTGTTACATTAACTATATCCTATATACACAATAATTTACTTAAGTACATACAAAAAATTATAATTATAATGTTTTAACAAGCATCATATCTTTATAACTAAGTGCAAGCAACGGAATGTTGAATAGAAATACTTGAAAATAATTTCGAATACAATAATAAAATGTTAACTTTCACTCATCCGCGTATGACTAGGCAATTTTCGAAACAGCGGGCAAGTAAAGCGTACATAACATGAATAACACAAAAATACACTAACACTTACACAATAATCAGTAAATGTTTCTTACACAAAAACCTGTACAATATATCTGCTGTGAATCTCATGCGTAACTGTACATTTCACATCTAAACTAACATTAACATACTCTTTAAGAGTTTTATATAAGACATTTCATTAACTAATGTTATAAATAAGCACCTTCTATACATAAAATGTTTATTAATCCATGACAGTTATGGAAACTTATTCTCGAATTATGTTACTTTTACCAACTTTGTCGGCTATTGGTTACAATGTGTAAAATCAGTAACTATGATTTAAATGTCAGAAGTCAATTTGATAAAATGCTCCGAAATACACTACTTATAAATAAAAGGCAGTGATTGGACGGACACATCTAGAACACTTATATTTAAAGTGCAGTTACGAATAATACCGTCGGAAAATGCAGAAATTAGGTGAATTAACCTCTTTGAGATTCTATTCAAACGTTTCAAAATTTTCATAATTAAAACACAGTTTAATTCAATAAAGCTACAGCACATGGTGATGTTAAGATGTCATACGAATTAAACTTATATTCCTAGTTCGTTAAAGTCTCTTCCAAATTGTATGAGTACCTACACATTAACTTATTTATTATCTCAAAATCGATAGCCTAGTTACCGGCTGATGTCAATTCATTTGTGAGAGTACTGTGTCTATAATAAGATAAGGAATCATGGATACTCGCTTAAGATATGCTTCTCAAAGCTTATCTGACAGATATCTTCACAGGCATTATGCAATAGTTGATATCCTGTGAAAAAGGTTCTTAATTTTTTTTGTACAAAACCATGATTGTTTGACCGTTATGCTATGTGCTATTTTATAGAAGGCGGTACCGCTGGCGCAGGTTGCGCATCTCACATGTACAGTAGTGGTCTATAGCACACGTTTCTTCTGTCCGAGGTATGTGCCGGAGAGCGCGAGCAGGCGGTACCGCTGGCGCAGGTTGCGCATCTCACATGTACAGTAGTGGTCTATAGCACACGTTTCTTCTGTCCGAGGTATGTGCCGGAGAGCGCGAGCAGGCGGTACCGCTGGCGCAGGTTGCGCATCTCACATGTACAGTAGTGGTCTATAGCACACGTTTCTTCTGTCCGAGGTATGTGCCGGAGAGCGCGAGCAGGCGGTACCGCTGGCGCAGGTTGCGCATCTCACATGTACAGTAGTGGTCTATAGCACACGTTTCTTCTGTCCGAGGTATGTGCCGGAGAGCGCGAGCAGGCGGTACCGCTGGCGCAGGTTGCGCATCTCACATGTACAGTAGTGGTCTATAGCACACGTTTCTTCTGTCCGAGGTATGTGCCGGAGAGCGCGAGCAGGCGGTACCGCTGGCGCAGGTTGCGCATCTCACATGTACAGTAGTGGTCTATAGCACACGTTTCTTCTGTCCGAGGTATGTGCCGGAGAGCGCGAGCAGGCGGTACCGCTGGCGCAGGTTGCGCATCTCACATGTATGTACAGTAGTGGTCTATAGCACACGTTTCTTCTGTCCGAGGTATGTGCCGGAGAGCGCGAGCAGGCGGTACCGCTGGCGCAGGTTGCGCATCTCACATGTACAGTAGTGGTCTATAGCACACGTTTCTTCTGTCCGAGGTATGTGCCGGAGAGCGCGAGCAGGCGGTACCGCTGGCGCAGGTTGCGCATCTCACATGTACAGTAGTGGTCTATAGCACACGTTTCTTCTGTCCGAGGTATGTGCCGGAGAGCGCGAGCAGGCGGTACCGCTGGCGCAGGTTGCGCATCTCACATGTACAGTAGTGGTCTATAGCACACGTTTCTTCTGTCCGAGGTATGTGCCGGAGAGCGCGAGCAGGCGGTACCGCTGGCGCAGGTTGCGCATCTCACATGTACAGTAGTGGTCTATAGCACACGTTTCTTCTGTCCGAGGTATGTGCCGGAGAGCGCGAGCAGGCGGTACCGCTGGCGCAGGTTGCGCATCTCACATGTACAGTAGTGGTCTATAGCACACGTTTCTTCTGTCCGAGGTATGTGCCGGAGAGCGCGAGCAGGCGGTACCGCTGGCGCAGGTTGCGCATCTCACATGTACAGTAGTGGTCTATAGCACACGTTTCTTCTGTCCGAGGTATGTGCCGGAGAGCGCGAGCAGGCGGTACCGCTGGCGCAGGTTGCGCATCTCACATGTACAGTAGTGGTCTATAGCACACGTTTCTTCTGTCCGAGGTATGTGCCGGAGAGCGCGAGCAGGCGGTACCGCTGGCGCAGGTTGCGCATCTCACATGTACAGTAGTGGTCTATAGCACACGTTTCTTCTGTCCGAGGTATGTGCCGGAGAGCGCGAGCAGGCGGTACCGCTGGCGCAGGTTGCGCATCTCACATGTACAGTAGTGGTCTATAGCACACGTTTCTTCTGTCCGAGGTATGTGCCGGAGAGCGCGAGCAGGCGGTACCGCTGGCGCAGGTTGCGCATCTCACATGTACAGTAGTGGTCTATAGCACACGTTTCTTCTGTCCGAGGTATGTGCCGGAGAGCGCGAGCAGGCGGTACCGCTGGCGCAGGTTGCGCATCTCACATGTACAGTAGTGGTCTATAGCACACGTTTCTTCTGTCCGAGGTATGTGCCGGAGAGCGCGAGCAGGCGGTACCGCTGGCGCAGGTTGCGCATCTCACATGTACAGTAGTGGTCTATAGCACACGTTTCTTCTGTCCGAGGTATGTGCCGGAGAGCGCGAGCAGGCGGTACCGCTGGCGCAGGTTGCGCATCTCACATGTACAGTAGTGGTCTATAGCACACGTTTCTTCTGTCCGAGGTATGTGCCGGAGAGCGCGAGCAGGCGGTACCGCTGGCGCAGGTTGCGCATCTCACATGTACAGTAGTGGTCTATAGCACACGTTTCTTCTGTCCGAGGTATGTGCCGGAGAGCGCGAGCAGGCGGTACCGCTGGCGCAGGTTGCGCATCTCACATGTACAGTAGTGGTCTATAGCACACGTTTCTTCTGTCCGAGGTATGTGCCGGAGAGCGCGAGCAGGCGGTACCGCTGGCGCAGGTTGCGCATCTCACATGTACAGTAGTGGTCTATAGCACACGTTTCTTCTGTCCGAGGTATGTGCCGGAGAGCGCGAGCAGGCGGTACCGCTGGCGCAGGTTGCGCATCTCACATGTACAGTAGTGGTCTATAGCACACGTTTCTTCTGTCCGAGGTATGTGCCGGAGAGCGCGAGCAGGCGGTACCGCTGGCGCAGGTTGCGCATCTCACATGTACAGTAGTGGTCTATAGCACACGTTTCTTCTGTCCGAGGTATGTGCCGGAGAGCGCGAGCAGGCGGTACCGCTGGCGCAGGTTGCGCATCTCACATGTACAGTAGTGGTCTATAGCACACGTTTCTTCTGTCCGAGGTATGTGCCGGAGAGCGCGAGCAGGCGGTACCGCTGGCGCAGGTTGCGCATCTCACATGTACAGTAGTGGTCTATAGCACACGTTTCTTCTGTCCGAGGTATGTGCCGGAGAGCGCGAGCAGGCGGTACCGCTGGCGCAGGTTGCGCGCGCGCACGTGGGGGGAGGCGATCTCGGCGGTGTAGGCGCCGGGGAACCACCCCGCCTCGCCGTCGCGCGTGCGCTCGCCGTAGTACCAACCTGCACATTATATTACTGTTCAAATATCAGTTACTTCTAGAGGTCATTGGATCACGTCATGTTAGTTAGAAAGCGGAAAAATGAAAAGTGACTTGGGGAGTGGGGGGATCAATATTCAGCTCAAAATGCATATGTAGTACGACGCACTATTTAATAAATATTTTTTTTAACAAATCAACAGCTTTATAAATATTGTCCTTTAACATTGGCATTATTTATTTTAAGTACAATATGGAATGTAGTGGTTTTTAGAAGCTGTAATAACAGCTATACAATGCATCTTTGCGAGATAAATGGGCATCCTATTCAAACTTCACCTTACTATTTTCCTAGAGTACTAAAAGTTTGTCGAGGGGCGGTGATATCAAGGGTGTTGGCAGCCAGTGCCGGTTTTACCACTACCGGCGCCCTGGGTGAAATCTCTTCGGCGCCCCTTATTATGCTATCCAAACAGACCCCATGTAAAATAAAACCAACCAAGTGCGAGTTTGGGTCTGACTCGCGCACCGAAGGTTCCGATACTACCTATATTTTTTGGTTTGAGCCAATACTGTTTTAAAAACCTGACAGTTGATCTAAGTTTTTTGTAAAAGAATTTAGATAATTTCGAAAAAACTGTACTAGTTACTTAATTTTGTACCCGAACTGTTGAGCCGAAGTTTTTCAACACTTGAGCTCATAAAAACCTATATATATATCTCTAGAACTGGACAGCACCTAGTGAAAATAATTGTTTATTCCCAGAATTTGACAAAGTTTGACTCCAAATATCAGATTTTACGTCTTCGGCGCTCCCTCTTGCCTGGCGCCCTGGGCGGTCGCATCACCGCGCCCTACCCTAAAACTGGTACTATTGGCAGCCGAATACCCAGAGGGGGGGCAAGTTGGAAAAAGGATGAATTGTACTGAAGGTGTGACGACGATTAGAGTTAGGAGTATGTTTGTAGTCATACCCTCGCTAGTCTTCCTGGTGACGTTGACGATGTCCCCCTGCGCGAGCAGCAGCTCGTCGGGCTGCGCGGGCGCGTACGCGTAGAGCGCGCACACCTGCGGGCAGTCCCACCCGCCGTACACCGCCTCGCCCTCGGCCGCGCGCGGCGCCGCCAGCGCCTCCGTCCACCGCGACGCGTCCGTCTCGCTCGGGCACGACATCAACTGCTCACACGGAACATTAAATCAAAAGGTAGAGGGGCTTTTTGGCGGGAACTTGCAGAGTGACGTTAAAGTTGTGTTCCTGCGCGTGAGTAATGGCGCCCACAGACGCTCCGGTGTACCATACAGGTCTACCTGCGCAGGTATACCTGTATGGTACACCGGAGCGTCTGTGGCGTACTTAAGGTCGCCAGAGCTCATAGGGGAGATGAGAGCTCGGTAACGCGTGAGCGATGCTACGTGTGTTGCTAGCGTCCATATGGCTACGGTAACCGTTTACCATCAGACGGGCTGTATGCTTGCTTGACGAATTGGTTAATAAAAAAAAAATGGTCAATCAAATGTTTGGTGATTCGTTCCTCTTAACGTTGTTGATATAAAACGTAAAATAACTAGTAAAATGTCCGGTTCGAAGGACCATTAAATGTACGAGCCTAGTAGTAGTTAGCCCAGTACATTTGAATTGTAGTTGAAGTTGGAGTGCAACACCACTCGTGAAAGTTCATGCCACCTCCTTTATTAGTTGTAAATAAGCAGTACACATAATCATAACGAAATTACACTTTTTAACCTCATATTTTGCATAAATAAACGGTTACAGTAGTACCCAACTGATAAGGCGCGTCGAGAATCTTCATTCGCACAGAAAAGAGAGTAACGAAAGAATGCTTAAAACTTACAATCAACCTTAGATCACTACTATAAGGTTCATAATACACTGCAGCTGTTAGTTCCGTCTCACTCGCAAGTCACGCCCCTCCGCACGGCGCGCGCGAACATGGCGGTTTCCCGCGCTTTGAATATGTATCTTCTGCGCAGGTACAACAGTAAGCCATATCAGTTGGGTACTACTGTACCGTCTATGAACCTTTTTTATGAATGAGTGAATAGTAGTCTTTGGATATATGAAGTGGGCTGTCGTATTAAGGGGGCCCTTCAATGGTCAACGCAACTTCAACGCAAGCATAGCCTAAAAGCTTGTACTTTCATACAACGTAATGTTTGACTGCAAAAAAAGAGAGACAGCATCAGAGCCGTCGGTTATCAGTTGGTAAATTCCGCTGATCACTCGCGGTCGCTTCGCTAGGTCGTCAAAGTCGTTATTCATGATTTCGCATATCATAAAACTTGTTCCAGGAGTATACTTCTTGTGAAAAAATCTTACAAGTTTGTGAAAAAAAAGTTAGTTATTTAATCTCCAATACATTTGTAAGCCTGGTATCTAGATGTTTTCATTATTTTTTCAATTTATAGATACATTAGATATGGCCAAAGTTCAGGTAAAATTTGTGCTAAACGCTGTTTTTCGGAGTCTTTTACTGAAATTGTATCACACTTTTTTTTATTTTTGCCTAGATAGACGGCTAGATATAGTGCACAAGATACCAATTTGTTTAAAACATCTAACGAAAAATGTTTAACAACGCCATCATCAGAACAGAGCTTTTGTATGGAAAGTATGGCCGATTGACTGCTCTTAAGATGACAAAAATTTCGCTTTTTGGCGGAAACTTGCAGAGTGACGTTGCATTTTCGTTTATATTTTCATAAATTCGTGTATTTTGAGTTTTATTGTGTATTTTCGGTGGTATTTTACCCAATAAAGATCATCCATGTGCACCAGTGAAGTGAAATGAAATGAATTATGTGTATCGTGACTTTTCAAGTTGTCTCAAAAAGTCCGTGAAGAGTTTTAGTACAATGACCATCATTATAGTAAAACATGGACGGAGGACGGTAACTGACTGAGGACTATATGTGGAAGTGATTTATTGTGACTGGAAAATATAATATAACTCGACAATGGCAGAAATGAACCCTAATCTGGGCTTGGTTGCCAAACTTAGAAATAAGAAGAAGACTTAAAATGTCAGGGTGTATAAACATGTAGTACGCACCATCTCGACAGTTCTCCCGTCTCTGTTCTCGAGCAGCGTGAGTAGTAGGGCGTGCTTGGCGGGCGCGGCGCTGCCCTCGCTGGCGCACACCTCCAGCAGCGAGCGCGGACAGTGGTCCACGCATACGTAACACTCATCACTGGACATAATGAAAATAACACTTGAAACGTGCTAACGAACACTGATACTATGTTTTCAGTACATGATTTTGGACACCTAAGCGTTAGTTTTTTTTTATGTTATAATTAGGTAAATATTTTTCATTTAAAAAGTGGTATTTGTTTTTTATAACAAATAAAAATTGACATCCTATGGAAAATAATATCTTATCTCTTGATAGTTCGTAAATGCATTTTTTTTGAAAATTTCAAATTTGTGTCCGTAAAGTAATTTCATACTTTGAAAGTAATAATTCTAATTAGTCCGTTAGTTAGATAATCAAAAAATATTGGACACGCCTTTCTTGCTTTATCAATCAAATCAATAAATAAGGTCTTGTTAAAAAAAACATTTTTAATACAAGCTTTTTTGTTGACTGTACTTGCATTGTCTTCCAATATACTAATGTACACCAAATATCAAGTCAATCCGACTACTGGAAGTGGGTGAAATTCGACTTGCAAGTTTCCACCCGAACGAACAAACATACATACAGTAGTACCCAATTAATATGGCTTACCGATGTACCTGCGCAAAAGATACATTTTCAAAGCGCGGGATTCGCCATTGGCCGATAGCTGCCGCCATGTTAGCGCACGCTGTGCGCTAACATGGCGGCAGCTATCGTGCGTGATTTGCGTGATATGTGCGTGATTTGCGAGTGAGACGGCACTAACAGCTGCAGTGTATTATGAACCTTATAGTAGTAATCTAAGGTTGATTGTAAGTTTTAAGCATTCTTTCGTTAATCCTTGGGGCCATACTTTATTTTCTGTGCGAACGAAGTTTCACGACGCGCCATATAAGTTGGGTAATACTGTACATACCTACATTGCAAGTTAAATAAAAGCTTGTAAAATTGACAAAGATAAAACGCGTCAAACTTCGGGACTGGGGCTCGTGACATCACTTGTTTGTGAAAAGTGTACCATGGCGTGACGTCACGCGGAACTTCAACACATCATGTAGTTTTTTGTTTGATCCACGAAAGAAAAAATACGCGTCTAATATTTTTTGACAATGTAAATGACGGAGTAAATAGAATTTTTCAGGACTTAGCCTAACATAGTACTAAATCTGAAATCGCAAAAAAGAACATGTTTCAATCGTAAGTTTTTCATACCATCGCTTCGCAATACCAACACAATACAACCACAGTTAATGACTGACCTCTTTCTCTTAGTGATGACGAGTAGATCATTGAAGAGGAACAGATGCAGCGGTATCTTGTGGAACTTCTTGCCGAAGGTGAGCTTCAGCTCGTCGGTCTTCCACACCAGCTGCGTCATCTCGCCGGAACGGACCAGCCATCTGATTGGCCTGCAAGACACGCGAATTATATATTTTATATGGGATATAATTAACTGCACCTCTGTTTAAAAAATTACACAAACTTAAGACTCTCCTTTAATTTACTTATTGCATATCAGAAAAAATTACTGTTGTACACTACCTCAAAAAAGTACCAAAATTTACCTTTTTTCAATTTTTTTTATTTTTCGTAATTGTCTTATTACTTGTGGTGTAAGACCTTGCTTTTTGCCAATTTTCGTGATTCTAGGTCAATGGGAACTACCATATAGGTTTTCGACCTAAAACCTATAGGATACTTCTGGTTGACCTAAAATTGACAATTTTGGTTAAAAGATCTTACAGTACAAATTAAGGTAAAAATCTAAATTTGCCCATATCTTTTGTCGTGTTGACTCGGGACCTTGATTTTTATACACCTAATAGGGACTATAGACCTCAGTATCTGGTATACAATTTCAACTTGTTAGGTCCACCCATTCCTGAGAAAATCGGTGGTGACACAGGGACAGACAGACGGACAAGTGAGTGATCTTATAAGGATTCCATTTTTTACCTTTTGAGGTACGGAACCCTAATAATCCGGATTTTGGATTTTTTTTACAATATAAGTAAGACAATACAAGATAAGTATACTGTATTTGAAATTGATACCGTCTGTGATTAACACTAGTGTTGATAATGTCTGTATACTTTGTCACCTTAGTTAGAGGTATAAAAACTACAGGGTGAAATTTAACTCATTTGACGAAATTTAATAGAACGTTACACTCATAATATAGATTAATAAAAAAATAGTCTGAATGTCATTATGTATAAAAATACCACTCCTTTTGTCGGTGCGCGGTGTGGGATTCACATAGAGGCTAGGTATAAACAAATAAATTGCGGCTTGGTACATGTTTAAACAAAAGTGTAATGGGATTATTAATATGAAATGTTGTTATACCAGTGTATAAAGCTTTTTTTTATGCTTGTGAGTATATCATTTCTAAGAACGGTTAAAGAAAAAAAATTTTTTTTTCAATGTTTCGGATTTTGTTTAAACCCTCACGAAATTAAAATGTATCGGTAATAGAACCCTCCCTTAAAATTTGTCAAATGTTTTCGATTTCATCCTGTAGAGGGTACTGACTTGCGATCTCGCCTCCCGCAGGCGGGCCCCAGCTCGGGCGGGTCCCTGATGTTGTGCGGGAACTCGATGAGCTGCGACACGCGGAACATCTCGTCCACTCGCTCAGTGTTGCGCGCGCCCTCGTTGCATTGCGACACGAACTGCAATTGTACAACATTATATATATCTTGGAGTATTCTTCCCACATGTAGTCATCATAGTAGATTTCCAAACAGATTGAGACTACCAAACATAAAAACAACGCTTTATAGCAAAAACTGTTATCCAATGGCTGTTAAAATATACAATAAATTGCCTGAAAGTATTAGTAATTTACCATTAAATAAATTTAAAATTATATTAAAAAAGATGTTATTATGTGAATGTTTTTACTCAATAAACGATTATTTCAATTATAAATTTAGATATGGATAACAATTTAAAAATCTTATAGACATAGTTTATGTTATGTGAATGTTAGTTAAATCTGTTTATTGCCTAATTTATTTTGTGAATGTTAAAACTCAATTTATTATAATTTTATTTCATATTGTATCAAATTTTGACATTGTTATTAATCAATTTTGCATACCACTTGCTGGTGAAGAGTGAGATCGTTTATTATTTTATTATTATGACCTTGTATGTACCACAATTCGAGCGAAATAAATCATTCATTCATTCACATGTAAATAAATAAATATCCTGGGACATTTTCCTCACACACGGTTATCTGATCCCAAACTAAGCCGAGCTTGTACTATGGAAACCAAATAATTGATATACGACACATATACTAACATTTTGTATGTAAATACATCCTAACTATATAATATAATATTATAAATGCGAAAGTGAGTTTGTTTATTTGTTACGCTTTCAGTAAGTTTTTTGTAAAACAAATTTCAAAGTTTTTGTTTTACAAAGTAAAATAGTAAAATAGTGTAGTTAACTTACATCATTAAGTGTTGCTAGTGCGTGCATAGTGCTGTCGTACTCCCGGTCTTCAGTGGAGAGGTTCTTGAGTACTGCGTCGAGTAGCAGCGGCAGGCGCGTCACGCGCTGCATCGGCAGCATCAGGAACGAGTGCAGCGACAGACTCTGGCATGCCGGGTGACTTTCTAGTCTGCATGTGGAATTTTGTTCCAGTTATTGTATGTGTTAACAGGCCCCTATATCCACTGGGCACTTGCCCAGGGCCCCTCGATCAATGGGGGCCCTCTAGTTCCTGACAGATCTCCACCCGATAAATACACTTTGAAGAAGTGATTGACGAAAATTCCTTTGAAATCTGTTCGAACCTACTTAGCGAATACATATTTGCGATTGCTGATTTTTGATTGCGATAATTTGTTTTGAAGTTCATTTTCACTATTTTATTAGAATATTTTGAGTGTTAATTTAATTTCTTTTTCATTTGTTGTAATAATAATTTAATAGATTCTTTGAGTTTTATTTGTTAGTATATAATATTGGTTTTTAGTTTTAATAGTAAAAATATCCGTGTTTGATTGAAGTTGATAGCAATAATCCTTAGTCCTTTTGATTTAAATTTTCTTTTATATTTGACATTCCAGTTTTAAACAGTTTTGCATTGCACCATGAATGTATAAATACATTCATGCATTGCACCAAGCTTTTATGTGAGTTTTTGAAACATTTTTGTTTCTGTTCCGGTTCATCGCTGATGTTTTAAGGAGTTACTTTTATTTAAAAAATAATAATAAATAAGTGTTCCGCGCAAAAAAATAAAAACCGTACGCGGGTGAGACCCGCTGGGGTCTGCTAGTAGGTATGTAATGGGACAAGACAAACTCGTATTACGTTGCGATTTTTTCATAAATTTTAACCATAAAGCAGTCAAAATGGTTCAAAGGCACTTTTATGGTCTCCATTTCAGATACCGTTACTTAAGTTCATGTGTTTAATGCCAATTCCTAGAATTTGTTAAGAAATATGTTTGTATACAAAAGTAGTGGAAAATGTTGATAATTATCAGCATAAGGCACGTGACAAGTGATCACAATCGAGGGTTAATAACCGGCGGTCGCTGTACCGTTACTAAACGGTCGCGCGGGTCATGGTTTATAGTTACGACTTACGAGCCATTGCGATTGCGCATTTTTTTGACATTAAGGTTAAACATCAGTACCGAGGCGGGAAATTTGATTTTTTTCAAGTTTTTATTGTTTTTTACCTTGGTAGAACAATATAGATAGATATTTCAGTGATTGGAGACCATAGAGTCTAAAATGTTCACTCTGTATTAGTGTTGCCAGGTCCAGTGTGTCAAATTTCGGAACGGAAGGTTAAAATTATCGGGATTTTGGTTATCAAATCGGGACAGCTACCTACAATGGCTAGAAAAAAAAATCGGTCAAGAGTATATAAAATATTTTTATGTAGTAGGACAGCTTACAGAATCAGATATCATCATTTTTCCTGTCAAAATTGTCGACTATAGTACAGCCTAAGAAGGTTAGTGAAAAATCGGGACATTAGGCGTCCCGATCAAGGGTAAATCGGGACGTGTCACCAGACCCCTGAAAATCGGGACACCTGGCAACACTACTCTGTATATAGGTTATCCCCATATCCCTGGATAATCTCATCATATAATATACGACCGACCTCTTAAGCGCGGCAGCAAAGTGAGGTCGCTCCCTCAACCGCTGCAGCGCCTTGACCATGAGCGCCTGGTTCTCGCAGTACTTGATATACACGTGGAAGTGCTGCTCCGCGTGTTGTCGCACTATGTCGCAGATGCCGTGCAGTAGGATGTTCTCCTGCCAGCACTTCTCCACCTCGTTCATTAGGAGTTGGCTGCATTTGCGGACTGTTGAACGAGTTTAAGGTTAATTGCTAAGATGGTTGAGGCCAAAACCGTGTAACACATCCTCACAGATCAGAAATTTAGGCGAACAAAAAGTGAGACCCTTCCCACCATCTTGTTGGGGAGGGGGAAAGGGTCCGTAACGCGTGAGCGATGCCTCGTGTATCGCAAGCGTCCATATGACTTCAGTTACCGCTTACTATCAGGAGTTACAGACTTCGTCGTATAAAAACAAAGTGTCTTCCCTGTTCAAAATAAGGAGAGAGAGTAAGAGAGTAAGAGAGCAAGAGAGAGAGAGAGAGAGAGAGAGAGAGAGAGATAGAGAGAGAGAGATATATAGAGAGAGAGAAAGAGAGAGAGAAAGAGAGAGAGAAAGAGAGAGAAAAAGAGAGAGTGAGATGCGTT